>VZTR01000778.1:2131-26645 GCA_013400775.1 Chaetops frenatus
AGGGAGAAGCCCCTCAGCTCGGCAGCGAACAGCCTGTGCCCGCCGGCAGGGGCGGGTGTTGGGAGCTGCACGGGCTGAGCAGGCTGAACTGCCGATAAAACCACTGCTGCTCCGTGGAACAGGAGCAGCTCCGGGCCAGGATGGCAGCGCAGCCCCCCTGCCCTTTGCGGGACGGGGCAGAGCCACAGGTGGGGTGAAGTGCTGGGGATCAGCCACCCAAAGGGAGCAGGAGACCGCCCCGTGTGTTGGGAGGGAGGCTGGGGATGAGCACACGGAGGCCACACAGGCTTTGTCGTGGGCACATGGCAGCCTGAGCACAGCTTGGAGAAGAGAGGACTGAAAAATCCCCAAAAAGCCCCTTCCTGGCTCCCAGCCTGGAGCCCTGGGACCGAGCAGATTCCCAGCTCTGCTCCCACGTGCTGAGGCTGCCCCAGGAGGTGCCAGCAGCTCCCTCACACCCGCCTGGCACCGTGTGAACCCTCTGTGTGAGGCTGGGGGGCTCCCCAGCTCTGCTGTGCCCCCCACCCAAAGGCCTGCAGGCTGCAGGGAGCAGGTTGTGCTGAGTGTCCCCCCCCGTGCCCAGCTTTCCCCACCTCCGAGGGTGAGTGGCACACTCCCACCATGTCCCTGCACCCATAGGTGCCCTCGTCCTTCACACCACAGCAGGTGTGATCACCCCAAAGCTCTCCTGATCCCAGGTGATGGAGGGGACACCAAACCACCCACCCGTGGGGTTGAGGGACCGTGCAGAGCCTCTGCCACCCCCGAGCAGCCACTCAGTGCCACCAGGACGTGTGTCACACCTGCCGTGCCCCCCAGGCTGTGCTCCCATCGCTGCCCCTTCACAGGCTCCTGCCCAGGGCAGTTTGTGGGAGGCCCTGCAGGTGCCAGGGGAGAACAGGAGCCAGGCTGAGTGCCCAGACCCCCCCTCCGGCACGGGCTGTGACACCCCCACCCTGCACCAGCCTGGGAACAGCCTGGCTCCTGTTCCCAGAAGATCCCCTTTCCCTTTCAAGTGGGCTGGTGAGCTTTGACTTGGTCTTTGCACAGGCTTCATGGCATCGCATGATAATGGTGTTCTGTCACAGTGGGTGACCTGGACCTTGTCCTGTTTCCACACATTTGGAACCACCTGGCTAATGAAGTGGATATCGTTTTCTGGTCCATCTCTCTCACCCCGTTGCTCTTCCCCCTTCCTCCACGCCCCACTCCTCGGAGCGATGTCAGGAGCCTCACTGCAAAGCGCCCTTTTCCCATCGTTGTCCGGCACAGCTCATTAACTCCTCTCAGCAGAAGAGCGTGGTCATTACGGCTCGGGGGGCCGCTGGATGCCCCGCGGGGCTGGGAGCACATAGTTTCCCAGCCCCAGCCTGGCGGGAGCATCAGCCCGAGCTTCCAGCGGGAGGTGGCTGCGGCTGGGAATGCAGCGGGAGGGTTGTTTTAATCCGAGCATGCTCTGCTCTGCGCCTCAACCCTCCGAAGCCGCCTGGTTTGCAGCCAGCCCGCATTGGCCGGCAGCTGCCAGGGCTGGGAACGGCCTCGCCTCCCGCTGCCCCATCATCTCAGACACGCCAGGGACCAAACCAGCAGCACACCCTTCTCACTGCCCCATCATCTCAGACACGCCAGGGACCAAACCAGCAGCACACCCTTCTCACTGCCCCATCATCTCAGACACGCCAGGGACCAAACCAGCAGCACACCCTTCTCACTGCCCCATCATCTCAGACACGCCAGGGACCAAACCAGCAGCACACCCTTCTCACTGCCCCATCATCTCAGACACGCCAGGGACCAAACCAGCAGCACACCCTTCTCACTGCCCCATCATCTCAGACACGCCAGGGACCAAACCAGCAGCACACCCTTCTCACTGCCCCATCATCTCAGACACGCCAGGGACCAAACCAGCAGCACACCCTTCTCACTGCCCCATCATCTCAGACACGCCAGGGACCAAACCAGCAGCACACCCTTCTCACTGCCCCATCATCTCAGACACGCCAGGGACCAAACCAGCAGCACACCCTTCTCACTGCCCCATCATCTCAGACACGCCAGGGACCAAACCAGCAGCACACCCTTCTCACTGCCCCATCATCTCAGACACGCCAGGGACCAAACCAGCAGCACACCCTTCTCACTGCCCCATCATCTCAGACACGCCAGGGACCAAACCAGCAGCACACCCTTCTCACTGCCCGCAGGGAGGGAATGACCATCGCTCTGCCACAGCCTCGGCCAGGCGATCCATCCCTTCCATCCTCCTCCATCACCACGGAGGGGCCAGCAGGGTTTGCCCTGAGCCAAGGCTGCAGCTCCCACTTGCCAGAGGAGCCACCGGGGCCAGCGCGGGGTCAGCCACGGGCACGGCCGGCGGCTCGGGGGACTTTGCTCCTGGCACGGCACGGCACGGCACGGCTCCTGCTGGGTGCCAGGACAGCCCCCTGTCCCCTCAGGGGCAGCCTCGTGCCCACCCTGGCACCAGGCACCGTGGGGACACGGCAGCCACGGGTGGGACTTTTCCTGCCAGCCACCAGGGCGGGCACAGCGGCCGGGGGATTTCTGCCACGCGTTTCGGATCTGCCTCTCATTTTTTTCCTTTTACAGTTTCATTTAACGCCTGAGCGCGTGCAGGCACCGCCTCTGACCTCGCGGGCAGTGGGCAAGAGAGTTCCCACCAAAACAGGCCCATTAAACCCCCTCACCGACATTTCTTCTTCTTCTTTTTTTTTTTTTTTTTTTTTTTTTTCCTCTTCCCCCCCTTGCGCTGAGATTTTCGCATTCCCTGCCTGCCTCCGCCTCCCCCACACCGAGGTGATGTAATGTTTTGAAGCCTTCTCCTGTCGGCTTCCACATTCTCCCATCCCCACCTTTATTAAATATGACCCGCGGTTGCTCCCCGCTCGGGCCGAAGGGAAGCTGTGGTTTCGGGAGGGATCAGACATGAAAGGAAGAGCTGCCCGCCCGGCGCTGGGCTCGCTCTCCGGGGCCACGGGGAGCCCTCACACCCCACAGCCCCACATTCGCAGCCTCCAACACCCCACAGGTGCCGCTTTGGCCCTCCAGGGCAGTCGGATCTGTTGGCACTTTTGTTTGGGATGCAAATCAGCTTTTTGCTTGTCTTCTCCCCTCCCAGATCGTGGACAGATCGTGGCTCTCCCTCTGCAGGGCTTCTGGGAGAGAGGCTCAGTCACAGGGGGCTGCTGCCCCAGCTCTGGGCTGAGCCCTGCTGTCCCTGGCCCTGTCCCAGCTCAGAGACCCCACTGACACCTTACAGACAGACTGACACCCCATCGGGGCTGTGCTGCCCCCAGCTCCCAGGGAAGGGACATGTCCGAGCTGTCACCGAGCCACAGGGCGAGGCTTTGCTGTGGAAGTGACTCCTCTTCCACCTCTGTGCCCCCTGCTCCAAGCACAGCCAACGTCAACCCGGGCATCACCCAGGAAGGGATGCTCCGGGGCTCAGGAAGGGATTGAAGGGATGGTTTATCCCATCTGCTGTCCCCCATGCCCAGTCTCACCCCCCAGAGGAGCACCCGGGCAGGGCTGGCACCCCACGGGAAGGACAGGAGCCACCCGGGAGCTGCTGGGACAGGGCACAGGGTGGGCAGGAGGACACCCGGCAGCAGCGTTTGTCTGCCACACCGGTAATGAATGTTCCTCCCTTACACTTTGCAAATACCTCGCGACTCTCTTTGTCTGGTGATAAATGGCCCCTTTGAAGTTCTCCTTTCTCAAAAGCAAAGCAAAGAAACACTTTTCATAATCCGTCTTCACCTCCCGTCCTGTGCCGAGCCTCTGCTGCTCTGGGGGGGCACAGAGGGGCTGGTGGCCCCCTCACCTGCAGGTGGGACCCCTCTGGGGCTGCTTGGTGTCCCTTTACTCTGCCCGGGGGGGACAGGCAGTGGGGCTCAAGGACAGCCTCAGCTTGTCCCCTGCCCATGGCCATGACAGTGTGGCCTTCCCACCGCATTCCCTCCCCAGCAGTGTGCCCCCAGCCCATTCTGGGTCCCTCCAAAACCCCAGACCCTTCCTTTTGAAAGTCTGGGGGCTTCCCCCAACCTCCCCAGGCCTTGAGCTGGAGGGGAGGGCTGGCCCCGGGCAGCCGTGGGGAGCAGGGACCCTCTGTGGGGGTGTTTGGGGCTGCAGGGGTGCGGACGTGACCCAGCACCCACGGCGGAGCCACACGCACGTCCCCACAGAGCTCCAGCTCACACTCAGGTTCTGCTTGGCTGCCGCAGCAAAACAAGTTCTGCTGGGCTATAAAAAGGCGCTGGGAGCGGGGCAGGCCGGGAGAGCAGGCGGAATCCATGCCAGAGCCCTTGCAGGTTTGTCACCGGCTTACGTGTCAGGGCAAACAATGCTATCTGCCCGTGGGATCGCGGCACAAGGAACACCACAACAGCGGCCCAGAGCCCAAACACGGGGTCACGGGGCAGAGCCGGGCAGGCAGAGGGTCCCCGAGCTGAGCTGGGCTGCCCCGTGCCCGTGGGGGCTGTGCCACGCCTGGCTGTGCCCGTCGGGCAGCCTGGCACTGGCCCTGTGGCTCCTGCTGTGGCACCCCGGTGCCGGTGCCAGGCAGGGTGGCCCCGCTGGCCACTGTCCCCCCGAGGGGCAAGGCATTGCACGGATGCCATTCTGCTTTGCCGCGCGTCCTCTGGCTCTTTTATTAATTTTAGACAAAGAGGAGGGCAGCCAGCCGGAACCAGCGCCGAGGTGGGGTTGTTTTCTGGGAAAACAAAAAGCAGCGTGGCCAGTGCCAAGGCCCGGGGGATGCTCGGGGCTGGAGGAGCTCCGTGAGGGGTCCCAAATTTGGGGCAGCTTCAGTGGGAGTCCCTGTTGCATTACAGGGAGGGCCCCCCCCCGCCCCCAACCCAAACCCTGGCCAGCCCCAGTGTCCCACGTGTCACTCCGTGGCCGTGGGTGTCTGTCTGTGTCACTCGCCCCTTGGTGCGACCATGGTGGCACCAGCTGTGCTCTGCCCAGGGGGGGTCCCCACTGGTGGCTCCCCAGGCTGAGGGCAAGAGCTGCCACGGTGGAACCAGAGAAATTCAAAAAGTTCTAAGAAAAGTAAAATCCAGCTCTCCACAGGCAGCACAGAGAGGTGCAGGTGCAAGAGGGGTTTTGGAGCAAGGAAATGCTGGCGGAGGCTGGCAACAACTTCCCACCTGTGGCAAGAGCCCAGCTCACCCCAGCCCCTGCCGCAGGTGAGACCCCCACTCCGAGCTCATTTCTCTGCACCGGGTGCCCTCCCTGGGAGGGTCCAGCCCCGGCCCCCAGCGGGGTCCCCGCCGGGCCGTGGGGGGAGCCAGGAGGGCAAAAATCAAAAGCAAATTGCGGGAGTCAATGGTGCGGAGCCGCGGGCGGCCTCAGCGGCTGCCGTGTGACTTTGATTCCCCTATCATAACCCCGAATTAAAAATTCAAGCAATTACTTGCATGGCTTCCCCCCGATTAGGCTGGGCCTCGCGTTCATTAATGCGGGCGCACAGAGAAAAGCCATTAGGGCGGGTGGTGGGGACGGTTTCGCTGAGAACAGTTCCGCTCCAGGAAGGAGCTGGGCCAAAGCCGAATTTCACACATCTCCGAGGCCGCCCAAGCACGGCCGGGGCCCTGAAAGCCGCCTTTGTCCCCCGGCAGTCCCGGGGATGGGTCCCCATGGGATGGGTGGCACGCAGAGGGGCATTGCCCGGGCAGGCAGCTGGTGAAAGCATCAGCCCGGTGGCGGCAGCACGGAGGGGACCGACCCGAGCCGCGGCGATGTTTCCAGCAGCACAGAGCTGCTCGACCGCCAGAATGTTCCCAAAATATTTCCCCAGCCCTACCCTGGCGGTGCGGGAGCACACAGGGGCAGCAGGAACGGGGGTGGCTGTTGAATTACCCAGCCCATCGCAGCCCTCTGCTCTTGGGCCAGTGCTCCGGCAAGGTGTGGCAAGCCTCCCACCCGGCAAGCCCGGGTTTATGAGCAAATTTCCAGTTCCACATAGCTTTCCCTCCCATTCCAGTGCAAACGTTTTCCCTGCTGCTCCAGGAGCGGGGATGGGGGATGTCACCTGGCCAGGCTGTGCCCCCACGGGAACCCCCCCCGCCCTGCAGCTGCCACCGTGCCAGCGTGCCGAGCGTGCCCCTGCTCCACCGCTGGGCCATCAAGGAAATCTGCTGGACTGAGAAAATACCAGCACGTCTAGACTGAAATACCAGTCTGGGCTCCCGGGGAGGACCCCCCCCGGAGCAGCGTGGGCTCCCTTTTCCCGGGGGTGGCACAGAAAGGCATGACTCCAGGCACAATCCTGCTCCCCGGGGCTCCCCAAGATTTCTTTAGGATCTCTGTCCCCATCCCCGCTCGGCGCTGCGGTGCCCACGGGTTTATTCCGCACTCCTTTCCTCCTTGCTGGGATCCCTCCTGCGAGAGGCTTTATCCCCCGGGGAGAGCGTGGCCTGCGAGCCGGGGTGTCCGTGTCAGCCAGCTCAGGCCACCGAGGGTCGGGCTGTGCCCAAATCCCCTCGGCAGCCGCCGCCTCCTCCGTGCGGGCGCTGCCGGCTCCATCCATCAGCGGCGACCCCGGAGCCTCTCCCGAGGGGGAGCGCCGGGAGGTGGCAGGGGGGAGAAAAGGAAAACAGACAGGATAAAAATCACCGGATTAGCGGGTCCCAGGGAGGGACGGCCTGCGAGATAGCGCGGGGCCATTTTTTATGGGAGAGACAGCAGGCATGAACCGAGGATCAGCCTCTTCCCTCTGACCCCGCCACTGGAAGTCACCCCTGCCTTCGCCACGCCATTGCTCATGGGCCGATGTCACTGACACCGGAGTCACAGCCCCAGGGGCTGCCCGGAGGGAACACCCGCATCCCCGGGGCCAAAACCACCCGCCCCAGCCGTGGCTGCGCCCCGGGAGGCAAAAGGCTCCGTTTATCCCACGGGGAACGCGCTGTGTCCGCACCCGCTCGGATCCCGGGGCGCCGCGGGACCCTCCGGTGGGTGCACGGGCTGGGGGTACCCATGTCCTGTCAGGACTGCACCGAGGGGACTTCCAGGACTGCACCGAGGGGGACACGGACAAGCGGAGCCGCCGCTGTCGCCGCGGGGCCGCGCCCGCCGTGCCCGGGGACGTGGTGCCACCTCGTGGCCCGGTGACCGGCGCCGCTCCCGGGGCTGCCGGACACGGAGGAGACTGCCGTGGGATGCTCAGGGACGGAAACAGCCGCGGGGTCACCGGTAAATCCCTCTCTTTGCTCCCCGGTCATAGAGACAGTGGTTGGAGGGAAGGAAAATTAATTTAAAAATAAAACTAACAATCAAAATCGCTCGGCGCAAGCGAGGGGGGTGTTTAACCACCCCCAGGGACGCTGTAAGTGACCCGCTGGGGTGGCTCCTTGCCCACCACCGCAGGTGTCCCCAGGGGCACCCACGGGGCTGCAGGTGGGCGACAAGCCCGGGGGAACGCTCCCTCGGGGGCTGCTGGGCCGCAGGAGACATCCCCGGGCTGGGATCAGGCCGGGCTCTAAAGCCCTTTTGTTTGCCCCACCCAGTGACCCCGCAGAACAGGCAGATTGTCTTTCAAACGGAGCCGAAGTGGAGCTTAAATGTCCCTTGCCACCTTGGCTATAAATCATCCTGCATGTGATAAGGTAATTACCTTCTCCTTGGAACTATTCATAGGAAAACCTATAAAGGGCCTGGCTTGTAAACACAACAATAAAGAGGCAGCACAGTAAAACCTTGGCCAGGGTGGGGAAGGTGCTGCTTTTCCCTGGCCCCGAGCACCTCGTGCCCCACCAGGCCCTGGAGGGAGGACAGAGGCTGTGTCCAGCCCTGTGGCTCTCATGGGCAGCCAGGGGTGGCACAGGGCCCACGCTGCTCTGCCGGGCACCAAACTGAGCACTGCACACTGCAGGGATGTGTAAAATCATCACTGACCCTGGCACCAGGCAGGAGAGCACAGCCCCAGCTCTGGGGCCATGGCCAGGCACAGCTGAACCCCATAACTGACCCCACACAGAGGCTTTTTATTTGTTGCCCACAGCAATCTGGCCTCTGTGCCCACACCTGCCCCCTCCAGGTGTGTCTCCCCAGGGCCCTGTGCCACACAGCTCCTGACACAAGGCAGGTGGGTGAGATGTTTCTCAGCTTCAGAAGACGCTGACTGGAGTTGGTTCCACCAGCCATAGCAAAAACCAGCTCCTGCCTCTCTGCCCCCACCCTGGCCCTGCACCCCTTTGTCCCCAGAGGGTCAGCAAAGGGTGATGCCCTATTGGGAATCACAGCAGCTCCCCATCTGCTTGCTGGGGTGCATAAAAACAGAGATTCCTCCATTCAGAGAACAGCCTGACATTGGATGGGGCTGCTGGAGCACACTCAGGTCAGGTACACCCTGTTCCTGAGTCCCACAGCTGCCTCAGCACCAGCAATCCAGCTGGTACAGGATGGAGGCAGCTCTAGAGATGTCAGCAGCTTTGGGAAGGAAATCCAGGCAGAGTTGTGCTTTCAGTGGCCATGGGACAGATTTCTCCCCAAGGCAGAGGGGAAACACAGGCTTGGTTCAGGTGTGGGAGCTCAAAGACAGGATCAGGTACAGGTAGAGCTGCAGCAGCCAGGGAGAAAAGGAGCAAGTGAAACTGAAGTGCAAAAGCAGAGCCAGGATGGGGCCCAGCAGAGGTGCTCAGCTCTGCCTCCATCCCAGGGTTTCCCAGCACTGGCACAAGCCTGACCCCACACACCAGGCTGGTACAGCAGGAAAAGTCATCCCTGGCAGAGAACTGGCCTCATCCATCCCCTGGAAAAGGCTCCATTACTCCAGGAAGTTTTGGATACTCTCAGCACTTGAGGCCTGCTGAAACCAGGGTGGAAGAACAAAGCAGATGGATTTTGTAGCCCCCAGAGGTTTTACGACAGGCAGGGCTTGCCCTGAGCTCTGTTCAAACATCCAGCCCGGGGTTAGGACAGCAGGCACTTAACTCTGAGAGCCCCAGAGCCCTGCTCATTCCTGGAGCTGCTGATGTGTCCCCAGCAACATCAGAGAGCTCAGTGCTCCCCCAGCTATCAGCAGAGTAAGCACTGAGCAAACACACAGTAAGTAACACCAGAGGGAAGGAATGGAAGGGGACAGAACTCCAGAACCAGAAATGAATCCATGTTGGAACCTCCCACAGAGGTGCTTGAAGAGCCAAAATTCCAGCCTTGGAAAACCTGCTCTGAATTTTCTGGCTTAAGCAGCATGGTACCATCCACCTGGAAACAAGGAATTTTGGTGTTTTTTGGAAGACAGGATGAGAGGAGGCAGCAGGGAAGCACAACCCAGGTGTAAGACACCAGGAACACAGGTAAAGGCAAAGGGTGTTTGCTCTAAGCTATTCTTCAAATATTGGCATATTTGGGTTTATTGCAGGAACACAAGAGCGACAACATTTGCAGTGCTCTGAAAAACAAAATTCTTCCAGCCCCCTGCTTTACAAACATGATTCTGGATCCTGCAGCAATAGGAACAAAATGCTTTGAGATTAGCTGAGGGAACAGGCAGCTTTATAAAACACACAGAGGAGGAAAAGGCGTTTGTTTTCCAAGTGGCGACGCTGTGACAGCAAAGTGCACAAACCAGCACCAGGGAGGGCAATGGCAGAGCTCACCAAACACAACAGTTAAAAAAATAAATAAAAAATGAAGTCCTAGAGGCATTATTACTAAAGTCTGAAATGAAATAATTAATATCAGCAGCAGGAAACTTTTCCTCCAGATGCCCTGTGCAAGGGAACACAGTTGGGTGCTCCCTGGGGAAGTTTTGGTCACTGAAACGGGCGTTTCCTTCAAGCCTCTGTCAGCTCCGTGGCATTGGTGTGGTTTGTCAGGACATCCTCCAGGTACAGGGACACCCTCAGCCTCACCTTGCCCTGCAGCTCTCTCTCTATCCCACTGAGGTGCTCGATGGCTCCCTGCAGTCCTCTCTCCCTCTCCCCCAAGTCCGTGTGCGTTCCCGCTTCGTTCTCCTCCCCCGAGGACCTCAGGTACTGCAGCACGAAGGGTTTGATGGCCTCCCCGTGGTCCCTGAGGGTCCCCCCGATGAGGGGCAGGTCCGTGCTCCTGGCCAGCTGCAGCAAGTGCAGCAGAGCCTGGCAGATCTGGGTCCTGAGGCTGGAGCTGTACTTGAACTCCAGGAAGTCCTCGGTGTCCTCGCTCCTCTGCAGGGCCACCACCAAGGCACTCCAGATCTGGCAGAACTGCTCCGTGGAGCCATAGCATTCCCTCCTGCTGGGGATGGACAGGGCCATGGCTGACTTGATTCGTACTTTGAAGTTCTTGCAGGACTTGACTACAGAGGAAAGGGCACTGAAAGCTTGTGTGGCCCAAGGAGCCTCTCCTGAAAAAAAAAAAAAACAAACCAAAAAATCCCTCCCTTTTTTAATCAGCCAAAATATGCAAAACTATAAATGTCTCCTGAATACTTAACTGGCTGACATTTATTGAATTTATTGTGGTTTAAATGAGAGGATCAGGGGTTATGAAATGAAATATTAGTTAAAACAGTTCATCTCCTGAAGTTTTACAAGAGGACATTTGGCATTTATCCATATCTACAATCCCACCCTCACTCTCTGTCCTTACATGACAGATCCAGCTGAACACAGCAGTTACACCTGCACAGGCTGGAGCTGAGTCTGTTCCACTGGGCAGAGCCCTGGGAAAGTCTTCCCCCTTCTTCTCCACCCCACTGGCAGCAGAGCTGATCTGCTCAGCCCCCACAAGTGCTGAGGCAGGGAGGCAGGGGAGCAGGCTCTCACCAAGAGGCAGGGCAGGGTTCTTGAACACGTTCCCCAGGGCGTAGCACGCGTTCCAGCGCACCTTCATGGTGGCCTCGCTGCCCACCGTGGCAATCAGGGCCTGCAGGGACTCCTGGATGGCCTCCCTGAACCTGGGGTTGGCCACGTGGCAGGGCTGCAGGAAATGCAGCACGTTCCCCAGGGCACGGACAGCGTTGCTCTTCACCTGGAACACACAAAAAACCTCTCCAGTTTTCGGCTTGTTGGCAGGTTTTGTCAAGCCTGCTGTGACATCACCTCAGAGCCAGCAAGGAGCACAGCTGGAATCACACTGTGGCTTCCTAAATGCCACCAGAGAGATCATTCCCTGCAAAGGGCCACAAACCAAACCAAAAAGCCCTGCACTGTGCAAAAGCCCAGGTAAATTCCCTGCAGTTCAAACACCACAGGAAACCTCTGAACACCAGCCCTCAGGGGAAGATCTGAGCTGCAGCTCCCCACAAACACTGGGGCAAAGAGACCCAAACTAACTGGTGCTTTTTCCTTGTTTTTTACTTTTTTTTTTTTTTTTTAAATTCAGGAGCTAACTACATCAACTCCACCCTCCTTCCCCTCAGCCTTACCTTGTCTCTGTCCTTGGATGCTTCTGTTGCAGACCGTAGCAACTTCAGCAGCAGGAGATCAGAAAGTTCCTCCTGGAAGCTCTGTCCCATGGTTTCCCTGGCAGGAGAATCACTCTGTGAACACCCAGCTCAGCTGCTCCATCCCCAAAGATGTGATACAACCCTTTGAACAAACAACCTTCACTCTTTAGAAGGCTAATATGTAAGGCAGACCTTTCTGCATGTGACCACTATGTTTATTAATTTAAAACCAAACTATCAATGCAAGAAAGCTGGTTAGCAATGGTTAAGTTTGTAATAAAAAACAGAGGGCAAGGAATTGCTCAGGGGCAATTCTGTAGTAGGAATATATGATAACTATTTTCCTGTTAAAAATGTAACAGTAGGTTGGGCTTTCCTCAGTCTCTGGCTTGAGGAAGGGTTAAATATTTATTAATTTTACTTCTGTGTTTTGTGGAAAGTAAAGGAACCATGTAATTACACCAAGCAACATCTAAGAAATGGAAAACTGAAAAGTTTTAGAGAGCCTCTCTCCTTTAAGAGTGACAGGGCAAGGAGGAATGGCTTCAAACTGAGTAGGTTTAGAACAAATATTAGAAAAAACCTCTTCCCTGTGAGGGTGAAGCTGTGGCTGCCCCCGGATCCCTGGAAGTGTCCAAGGCCAGGCTGGACAGGGCTCGGAGCAGCCTGGGACAGTGGAAGTTGTCCCCACATGGATACAGGATGCTTAAACAGTGTCACACACTGGCAGACACACAGGCAGAGGGTGGTTAAAAAGAGGGATCCAAGCCAAATTTCATCTTTTTTTTGATGTTAAGTATCACAGAATCATTTTGGTTGGAAAAGCCCTCCCAGAGCATCGAGTCCCAGCTGTGCCTGATCCCCACCTTGTCCCCAGCCCAGAGTGCCACATCCAATCATTCCCTGGACACCTGCAGGGATGGGAACCCCAAACCTTCAATGCCTGACCACCCTTTCCATGAAGAAATTGCTCCTGATGTCCAAGCTGGAGCTCTCCTGGCACAGCCTGAGGCCGTGTCCTCTTGCAGAGCAGCAAGCCTGGTGTGTGTGACAGGTGGGGACAGGGGCAGGGAGGTGTCAGCCCAGGGCAGGGTGTGGCACATACATGTTGATGATCAGGGTGTCTGTCAGGTTGCCCAGGGACCAGGCTGCCTTGGCACGGACGTTGGGAGACTTGTCATGGAGGGAATTCAGAATGGCATTTGCTGTGTCTGCCACAAACATCACATCCTGTCAAAGCAAAAAACTGCTGCAAAGTCACAGAGTTCTCAGAAGGCAGGTGATTTCCTTAGTCACACACTCCGGCTTTTCCAGGGGAAATGAGAGAGGGACCAGCTCTGTTCATTTACTCTTCTGCTCTAGGTGACACCTTTTAATGAGCTCATGGTGCTCTCTGCAGCTTTGCCTGACCTTTAATTAACAGTCCAAGCCTGAATGCTGACCAAGTCCACCACTCTTGGGTAGCTGCAGCTGAAAAGCTTCAATGGATTATTTAATTCCATTGGTGATTTAGTTACTTTGTATTTTAACTTAATTACGTGCCCTGCCAATCTTATACTCATCAAATCCCACTCCTAAAGTAATTGCTTCTCCAAACTCCCTGTTGAGCTGCCTGTCTAATCTTCCCTCCTATGGCACATTACATGTGCCCAATGTAAAGGATTTTCTTTCAAAATATTTTGGAATTAAACTCCAAAGTCAACTGCTGCATATTGTTTTATTAAAACCATTCACTTAAGGTTACATTGTAAAAACGAATCCTCCAGCTCAGCTAAGCTAAGCTGATATTTTGTAGAAAAAAACCCAGCTTTTTTTTTTTCTCTAAATAAGCTTTATTTCTTAGTTTTAAGCAAAACTGAAGACTTCACATTAAAAACTTGTTACAATCATAGAATCCTGGAGGTTGGAAAAGATCTCAAAGATGGAATCCAACATTAAACTCCACAGAGCACTGTCCAGCTGTTCCCTTCATCCCAGTTCCACTTCACCTCTTGCAGCTCCTCTGTGCCAACCTAACCACCCCAGCTTCCATCCCTGAGGGTCTGGGAAGATCCTGACCTCTCTCCTTTTCCTCTCACTACTGCTTTACCTCAATTAAAGGCTCTGCTTTCACATAAAAGGCCAAGAGCAGGTCTGGAGCCAGTAAGGAAAACTATAAATACACTACAGGCCAAAAGTGAAGCGAATCAATTTTGAAAAACTCCACGTTCCACGGTCCCATGGCTCATCAAACCCATTATAAAACATATCAGAAGGAGGGAATGGGCTGGCTCTGACCTGCCTGAGGCACGGGAAGAGGATGTAGACTCCCAGGGCACGGGCAGCAGCAGCTTTCACCAGGGGGTTCTCACTGTGGTTCAGGCCAAGCAGCAACGTGACACAAAGGATCTGCTGGTCACCCTGCAACCAGGAGCAGCAACAGGGGGGCTGAGGAGAGCTCTGTCCCACAGGGACCCCCAAATTCTCTGAAAGACCCTGTATCTGAAGGAGCTTCCACTCAGAAAGTGCTCTAAGTGAATTGAGAGGTGCTTCAGGAGCCCACCCAGGAAACAGGGATGCTTCCAGCACACAGCATCTCCCTGCTGCTAGGTAAGAACACAAAGGAAATCAAAATAATTCTCATCCAAAGCAGAAGGAATGGCCCATCAGAGTTAACACAGACAGGATGGGCTGCTTTTGCCTTCCTTCCTTCCCTCTCTGCCCCTCACTAAGTAGGACAGGCAGCAGGGTGAGCTCAGCCTGGGCAAGTTGTCAGCTCACCAGCCCATGACAAAAGGTCACAGTGGGCACTGACCTGACCCCCCTTGGCCACAGGGACAGGAGAGTGGATGGGATCAAAGTCCAGAGGGATGAAGTACACGCTGTTCTTGGAGAATTCCAGAGATACTGCTGGACCAGCAATTCCTGGGCAAATGAGATCTGGCAGAGCACTCCCCAGCAAGGGCACAGTGACACAGAAGGAGCTGCACAATGCAGGGGGGATCCACTGCCAAGGCTTTCATGTTTAAAAGCAAATTTTATGTTGCAAAGGGAAAAAATGCACATGCAAATGGGTGCACCAACATCAGGCCATGGCTGTTGGCTCAGTTGGCTCTTCAAAGAATTAACCAGCAGAATAAAAACCCCTCTGCCCTCCCTCGTGCCAGGAATTTCTTCTCCTCCATCTCCTGTGCATCATTGCCACGGCTGGGTATTCATGGCAGGGCCAAACAGCTGCTCTGACCCACAATTTAATTGTTCTGACAGGCTAATTACTCCCAACATTGCCTTTTCCAGCCTTCAACAGTCACAATGCTCAGAATGTAAAGAAAAAAAAAATCTGTAAGGTTTCTTTATTCCCTCCTGTAAGTTTTAAAAGGCTTTACTGTAATCTGATGGACAAGGACAAAGCCTCAAGGGTAAAAATACCACATTTAAATGTGTTTTCTCTTACCTGCAGGAGGCTGAAAGCCTCTGGTAAGATAGAGGACAGGGCATCACAGGCACTTGTCTGGAGAGTGGCATGGGGTGAGTTCTGCAGAGTGCCAGGTAAAGGGCCATTTAACATCATGGTCCAGAAGGTCACAACCTGCAGGAGAAACAGCCAGGTTTATCTTTCAAACACAGCAATCATGCCTAAGTTGTTGTCTTAAAGATGATCATCATACCCTGAAATTTAAACTGCATTAAATAGAGTTGCAATCCCACTCCTGAACCCACACAACTGAGTGTTTTCATTTGCCTGACAATTTACATTCATAGCAAATAACAGGAACCTGATGCTACTGAACACATTTCCTGTCTTGTAGGCTCCAAACTTAGCATGAGCCAGAGAAATTTTTAAGCTTGCCTTCTGTTCACAGAAGCAAGACTTAAACAGACCTATACTACTCAGCTTCTGCAAACTTAGCCAACAAACAGCTGAAGAATTTTTCTAAATTCACATATATTGTGGTTCTGGCCACTCTCCCTGCACTTGTGAGCAGCCAGAAAATGCAGGTTGGCTCTTCAACAATGCAAATTCACCAAAATACTAAAAGTTTTATGCAGCAGTAATGACACACACAAGATCAGTGCTGTTCTTCCAGCTCTCTGAGTTACAGCAGGCTGCAAGAGCTGGGAAGAGAAGAGGCAAGAGACAGGGTTAACATCACGTAAAAGAAATAAAATCCAACACATCTGTCTAAAGACAAGAACAACTGCCAAATTACTGCAGGAAGTCTCCAGAAATTGTCCATATTGGCACCCATAAAGCTGCAGTCTGAGTCCCTTCCTGCTCCCCTGCAATTATTTATCTGTGTCTGTGCCAGTGACTTTGCAGAGGCCAGGGAAGGAGCTCAGAGAGGTGGAATCTCACACTTACCACGCTGACAGGCACCCTCTGCTCTGGGGCAGTCGGGGAATCAGGTTTGTGCTGCTGCAGGACACCTGTGCCCAGCTCCTCCAGAAGCTACAGAGAACAAAAAGCAAGGAGGTTTTCATCTGGGATGACTCAAGGACAATGGAACTGCAGAACCCTTCACCTAGGACTGCATCTACTCACCCAGGGAGCAAAAAGAAAAGATTCAGTAGTGGTTTGGACTGTTCTGTCCCTGCTAGTACTGAAATTAGAGGAAAAGCCTTTCCTACATAAAGTCTCCAGCAAGCACAGCATAACAAATTACTGCACAAAGAGGAAATCTTTGGGTCACAGAGCCCAGTCCCTACACCAGCTGATGCTCAGACAGGGAAGGACCAGTGCTGTAGCCCTTGCATTTCCCAAGCTTCCTGGTGACTCAGCAGAGCAACAAAATTCTGCTGAGACTTCAAGACTGGAACCTGAAGGTGCATTTCCCAAAGTGTCAGGGTACTGCATTTCTGTATCACACACACAGATGCTCTGAATATTCATCACTACTCATCTGTATTTCCCAAGCACACAGACAGATAAGACTGACTTGGTAAAACTATGTTGGTGTGTCCTCCTGCTCTTACTTTGGCTCCATGAAGCTGAATGGATGGATCCATTTCTTCCATGCATCTGCAAGCCACTTCTCCAAGTTCTAGGAAACAGCTCTGAGCCATGGGGAAATAACCTTTCACAAGAAGAGCCAACACCTAAACACAGACAAAAGAAATTCCATTCAGCATTTCTTCCCTCTGTTTACCTAAAATACCTCAAATACCTCCTGAAAGGACGTTAATGGGCTAATCAACCCTGGCACCATATACTGAAATCTGATGTAACAGATACACCTTGCAGCACAACTTCTAGAATGCTAGAGCTGATGAAAAGCCTCCCAGTTCCATTATCTTGTTCAAAGAAGAGCCACAGAAGCACTATCAGGTAGCAACACCATGAATTATTTACTGTAAGTGAGGGCTCCTGTAGCCAAAAAAAACTAAGAGCGAGACATTCTGTACCTCCTCTAACACTGCTGCTGCCTTCTGTGAACCTGGATTTAACAAATATTTATTGTTCCAGAAGAAGAGTGAGACTTCCTGGGATGCATGTTACAAAATCTTACCCTTTGCTGTGGCTACATGAATTAAAACAAAGCCAAGCCTCAGCATCCACAGGTACTCCTTGAGTCACTCCATAGCTCCCTGCAGACTGTTCTCTGACTGCAGGGTTCTTCCCCACTGTTTTCCACCAGAACTTCAATTTGGATTCTGTATGGAGGAGTTTGCATGGGGAAGACTCACAGTCTGCCAGCACACACCCCCAAATAATACTTAAAAATACTGAAGATAAAAAGCAGAGGCAGCTGAGCTCACTGCAGCAGGTTTGCAGTGGGACAGTCACGCTGTGGCCACGGAATCAAAACGTTTGAGTCACAGCAGCTCAGCCCCACTGCACCAGCAAAGGCCTCAGCCTAAATCTCCCTGAGAAAGCAGGGAGCAGAGGGAATCCATGCCTGAGGGAGGCAGCTGATGTGAGCCAAGCTCCCTGGGCATCCCTCCCTCCCTCCCACCTGCAGGGCCTCCAGCCGGAGGGGACAGGGCTCGTAGACGCTGGACAAGGACGGGAAGTTGGCGTCGCTGTCGGAGCAGGAATCCTCCCTGGGGAGGATGATGATGGAGACACACAGGCGGAGCAGCCAGCAGGGCTCTGCAGGGGCACACCCTGCTGGATGGTCCCCAGGGCTTTCCCCTGGCCAGGGCAGTGCTTTCCTGTACTGCTCACAGGAGCTGGAGCGCCGAGGCGTTGTGCTGCTGCTGCTGCTGCTGTTGAGCCCCGAGGAGCTGGGCTGCTGCAGAAGCAGCTGCACCTCTGGCAAAGGTGCCTGGACAGAAACTATGGCCCCCAGCAGTGTGAGGCTGGAAACTCGAACATTAACATCTGTGAGAGACAATGAAGGGGGGGAGGAGAACAAGCAAAAAAAAAAACTCCATTAGAATCTCACTGAGCCCAGCATCCTCCCTCGGAAGTTTTCAGACAAGATAGATTTTAACACATAAACACCCACTGCTATTGAATTATGAATTCATGGAGCACAGAGGAATGGGAGGAATGTAACAGAGAGAGAATGCAAACCTTTGTGGGAGATGTAGGGCTTGATCTGGTTCCACACCCTGGTGAGCAGCCCGGGTTTCAATCGGCTGTAGGGAGCATTGGAAACCAAGTTTGCAAGGCACTGAAACACACAGAAAGCTGCTGGTTACAATGTCAGCCTGGCCTCCAACACCTTGGTTTTTACATTTGTATTCAGGTCACTCAGGTAGCTCATTATCTGAGGGCTCCTGAAAAAAAAACACCCCAATTATCTGTTGTGTGAACACTGGATACAAACTTGGCTCCTAAGAACACTGATGTAACTACTGTGAGGTGGCATAAAGACCAAGGGACTTTGATAGCCCATGGAATGATTTTTTTGTCAATTTGGATCCCACTTTTAAAGTTAATGTGAGTCTTCAGAATACTTTTATACATTCATTCAGCTCCAAAAAGACTAAAAAAATGCAGAAAAAAGAGAATTGTGCTGAAAAGAAACCCTGAGACTGTGGATGGAGCTCTGAGGAACCTGGTCTGGTGGAAGGTGTCCCTGTCCACAGCATGGGGTTAAAACAAGGTGACCTTTAAGGTCCCTTCCAGCCCAAACCATTCCATGACTCCATAACTCTGCAGGATGACTCACTTGTGAGATGACAAAGGCCTGTTTCCCACCACCACCACCACTTCACTACTCAACAACAACCCTGTGCAATCTTTCTTCAGGACTTAATCTAGAGAGCAACATCAGGTGGCACATCTGCAGTGCAGGTACCTTGACTATTTGTGTCAGTGTCTGAGAGGAGGACTCAGCCACCAGGGCCAGCAGCAGGCAGCGGTGCAGCTCCCGGATGCTGGAAGCAATGGTGACAGAGAAGGGAGTAAAAGCTCTCTTGTGGTCGTTGGCATCTTCAGCCACAGAGAGGATCTGCTTAGAACCCTCCAGGAAGGCTGAGAGGACTTGAAGAGCACAGGCACGTGTCTGAAATGGAAAAACATTTCTGTTACCTTTTAACACTCCCTTTGAGCAGATGGAGAATTTTAAAATATATGAAATCCTCTCTAGAAAGAGAAAATTCAACTATCTTTTCTTCATAACTTTAAGCAGCACAGAACCAATCCTTTGTTCCTTAGCCAATGCTTCCTATTTATTTCTTGGGGTAGTAGCCAGAGAAGGCCAGAGAAGACAACTCCTAAGATTAATAGGGGAAAACACAACAATTTTTGTACTCAGAAGTGCCTCACCTTTGGAGAAGGGTCCTTTAGAGCAATAGTCATCAGGGACACGGACTGGGGGCTGCCAATACCAGGGGCATCAGGAACAAATGCTGACCAGTAGCCATAAAGAACTCTCTTTTCTATTGACTTTATAGTGGAGAGGAAACAGGCCAGAGCCCCTTGGCGAACATTGGCTTGGTAAGACCTAAAACACAAACAAAAAGATTAATGAAAGCAGCAGGGACAAGGGATGGACTCCACCTCTTTCACTTATATTAGTGGCTGGCTGTGAGAGGAAATCTTTTAGACCAAGAACAGGAAGAGGAAGAACAAATTTACTCCCAAACCAACACAAATTACTGCCTTCCAATTTCCTTGCACCATCTCATAAATCAAAAGGGAAAGTGATTTCCTCAGCTGTTTTGATTAAGAACAAAGGGTCCTGTGGAAGTGTTTGATGTTTATGTGCACAACAATCACCTGACTTTGCTCTGTATTCCACCTTCAGCATCAGAATATTCTGACTCACTGCTGCTGATGCGTTTCCAGCCCAGGGAATGTGAGGCCAGGGGATCCTTCCCAGCACACACATCTGAGGCACGAGGCCGAGGATGTGGACCAGAGCTGTTCTGCACATCCCCCAGGTGCAATTTCAGCATCTCTGCTCCCAACACTGACTCATTTCCTACATCCCCTGAATCTTCTCTTCCTTCTTCTCCAAACTCTCCCTTCTTTTGTTTCCCTTTGGACTTTTTTCTTCGGTTCTAAGGAAAAAAAATTGGTTTTTTTTCAGTCAATACTTGACAAATACATTAATGCAGTTACATGTCTGTGCAATACTCTACACACAGAAACAGTTACTCTTTATTATCTGAGTTTCTAAATGCTGCTTATTAGTAGCAACAGTCACAAAATTTCAGTAATACCAAAGCAAGCAGTTTGTAATTGAATAGTGTCTGAAATAGTAGCTTTGGCTTCTTCATCAGTAAAACAAAATATATCCAAGGAAACTTTTAGCTAAAAATCATACTTTACACAAAAGTAATTTAAGAACAACACTAAAGACTTCTGCAGTTCTTTTAGATTTATAGTAGGCATTCAACACCTAAAAAGAAACAAGTCAACATGACTAGATAACCATATTCTCTAATGTCTTTCAGATAATCAGTAATCCAAAGCATTTACAAGGTTAAAAAATAACCTGTGAAAGGATTAAACAGAACAGATGAGGCAAGAAATCAGTCTTACATGAACTTGACTTCCCTAAGAAAGAGTCAAACAATTGTGCAAGTGTTAGGAGAGAAAACGTAACTTATAAAATCAAAAGCTTTGGTGAGTTTGCACGCATCAATCCCGTGCCTGCAGGCCAGGAATTCTTGACTATGGATGAATAATTGTTGCACAGAGCTTAACTCTGTAGAGCCATTTGCTCTTGTCACCTGAGCTCCCAAAGCAATTTTACTCAGTGCAGAATTTATAATCAACACCTTTGAAGCCAAGAATTAAATGTACCACATGCTCAGGACATGAAGAGCCACCAACACCACGACAGGTACACAGCCACAACAAACAGGCTGCAGAATCAGGAGCAGCCCAGCTTACCCCTGTGTGCTTGGAGGTGGCTGGTTCTGACTGCTCCTGCTTGACAGGTGACCTTTTATCATACTGAGGTAGGGGAGCAGGGTAGAGGGCTGTGGGCACCTCTATGCTCAGCCCTGGCAGCCCATGGAACATGCATTTCTGCAACAGGAACACAAATGTTAGCCTTCTGTCCCTTTCTCATGCACAGATTTACTGTTATTCACTCAGGTGAATTCACCAATTTTCAGCTGTGCTCCTTCCCCCAGCTCTTGCCTCTCCCATATACAACAGCCATGCAACTGAAATCCATCTGCATCTAGAAGGATTTCAAAGAGATCCTAAAAACCCCAAGCCTCCCATCTTCCTCTCACATTCTGCTGTGGGAAGTGCAGTGAAGATGCTGTGAGAGAAACTCAATATATTTTTCTTTATTTCTCACCCTCCATTTCCCCCCACACTCAGGGTTCTCTTGCTCATCTTCTACTGTTTCCCACTCAACAGCATCTGGAACCTCCCAGTGTCTGCCTCTTTCTCAAGGTGGGTTTAAGGATTTACCTTTAACACTGCCAGCAGAGCTCCAATTTGGTCAGTTTGCATCAGTTTCATCTTCCCACCGTTGAGAAGTGACTGGACACCTTTCAGTGCACTTTGCAGTAACTGAAAGCAAAGAATTACTTACTTTTCCTTCCCAAAACGGTGCAGGTTCACATCTTTCAAGGGACTTTCTAGACAACTAGTTTTTCTCAACTGGGACAGTAATATGATAAATTATAGACCATCAAAGCAAAATCTCAGTTGACAACATTCCAAATTCCATATATTCCAGCAGCCTAATCTCATAATTAGAATATTTTAGACAATTAGACCCACACTTACCATGCAAAAAGTGATGTCATCCACATCAGAGGTTTTTGAAGACTGCAGAACACTTAGGAAAGTTTGAAAACAGACACTTCTGTAGGACTCATCCAGGTATGGCTGTCCAGGGACACTAAAATCAGAGCAGGAGGAGACAAAAGGTTGGTTTACAGGTTCATAAAGTTACACAAAGTCCTACCCAAGCCCTCTCTCAAGCCTGCAGAGCCCCAGATGGATGCATGGCTGATTGAAAGGGGCCAGAGGACAAAAGGAAACCTTCTGTACGAAGCAGACAGCACAACAGCTTTTCTATTCTTCCCAAAACTAACTCCTGTAACCTTATTTTTGGGAAGACTGAGAGTTGATAGTTTTATGCATAGATATCTTGGAACACTAAAGCTCCTCATTTCAAATTCATGCCCCTACACCTTGCTGGCCCTGTGCTGGCAGATGTACACTTCCCAACCCAGCTGCAAAGGCCTGTACACACCTGAGGCACAGGTTTGCCATGCTGCGCACAGCTGCTCTCCTGAGCTCCACGTCTGGCTGGCCAGGGTCACTGAACTGCAGCAGGAGCCCAGCCTTGCCCAGCAGGTCTGGGAGATACTGAAAACAAACAAGCAAAAGTCCTTAGGGGTCAGAGCTCCTCCCTCAGCCTCCTGGGCCTTCTGTTTGGGGGTTAAACATCGTGGCAGGTGGCTGGAGCCTGGCTGGACACCAACACTGCTCCTCGGATGGGCAGGGGAGAGAAAATATAAGGAAAGGCTCATGAGGTGAGATAAGGGCAAGGAGAGGTCACTCACTGATAATCATCACAGGCAGAGCAGACCTGACTTAGAGAAATCAGTTGAATCTATTACCAATCAAAAATCAAAGCAGGCTAATGAGAAAGCAAAACAAACCCTAAAACCTGTCAGCTGCAATTTCAGATTCCAGAGACAAGATTTGTGTTTATAAAAAACCAGCGTGAAAATCTGGATTCCTGAAGTCCTCTTATTTTGTATTAAGAAAGGACAGAGTTGAGCACAGTTCAGCTGAGTCCCAGTTCATGCTCTCTTCCCAGACATGCAGCTAAGCTGGGAACAACTGCTGCACCAAACTGCTGCCACTACATGGGCTACAAGCCCACACAAGCTGGCAGCTCCCTAACTGTGAGCATCACCACCCCGTGCTCAGCCCAACAGCAGAGACTGCTTTGCAAGCTGCCACGAGCTGCTGACAGCAGGAGGATTCAGCATTTCAAACACTGTCAGCTGGAGCTTCAGACAGCATTGATACCCGAGAGCCTCTGCTCTGAAAGGCGCCCAGCTAAAGCCCCGATCTGGTTACAGGGTAAATTTCAGGATCCTCACTGGAGCCTGTGGAGTTATGAGCAATTTGAAGCTCCCTGTGGTCTTCCTCCCTGAGGACAGGGTGGTTGCTCTGCAGGCTAAGCCTGTGCCTTTCTTTAATGGTGATGCCCACAGCTGCAGCCTGCAGGTATTACAGAGTATTCCACGTGGGAATAATAATTATTGACACACGCAACTGAAATTCAACTTTCCCATAAATATCAGCCACTCTTTAACTGGGATCTAATCCCAACATGAAAAATAACACAATTTTACAACTTTTTTATCCTTTCTTTCAGGAAAAAAATAAGGTAGAAACATCAGTGGTGCAAATATTTTTGTTACTACTTTCTCTTTGTAAACTCACCTTCTGACACTTAGGCCCATTATTGTAAACCAGAGCAGCTAAGGCTTGCAGAATTTCAACATGTGTCCAGGAGCTGCACTGCCTCAGGGCAGAGATGCAGTAGGAGAGAAGGAAATTCAAGTTCTGCTCATCAACCATCACCTGTTGTAACAGAAAAGGTCAAGATAAACATCATCTTGTACAGCTACAATCAATAAAACCAATGATATTGGTCACAGATGCAGGTGATCTGGCTGTTAAAATCACACACCAACAGACAATCAGCGGACAAGAAATGGATAAATCTGCACAAGTGTCCTAAAACCAAGAGTATTTCCCATAGTGAATCACTTCTGCCTGCAAGCTGGTTTTATGAGGAGCCAAGCTAGAACCAGATCACAGCCTCAGCTACCTAAAAATAAGTAATACAGTGAAAATCCAAGAAACTCTGCCTGAAGCCTGGGAAAAAGACAGAGTTCCCCTGGCTTAGTGAGGGAGAGGAGGGACATGGCCAAGCTTTTCCTACCTGATATCTGTTGAGTAAGTGATGGATAAGCTGACAGACTTTGCTGACAAGATGTTCCTGATCAAGGGGAACCAGCTGACAGGCTTGGACAAGCACAGCACAAACATCCTGGAAGAGAAAGCCTCAGCTTATAATTTAGGGACTGCAAAGACAATAATAATGGCTCAAGGAAAATATTAAGTTAGATCAAGGAACAGAAGAGCATTGTCCAAAAAATCAGTTAATTCCAAAGTGCAAAGTAAGCCTGCTTTGGAAATAAAATGAAAACAAACCGGTGTAATAACAAAGCACTGTGTGTTACCAACGGAGCAGCATCCCCGCTGCACACCTAGAGCGCTCAGCCTTGAAGGGCTCGCTTTAAGGCTTAAAAAATTACTCTTTTTTCAACATCAGACTATGAAAATTGCCGAGTCCCACAGTCCCACCTATCGGTGTCACCCACCACCTCCACCCGGCAGCGCTTTGGCACAGAGGGCAGCAGAGCTCGGAGTCACCAAGGGGCTGGGAAGGGACCCGGGGGTGGGCAGAGGAGTGCGGAAGGAGTGCGGGAACAAGTTGGAAGCAGCGGAGGGAAGGAAGGCGGGCTGGGACCCCCGGGGCTCCTGCGCGGGGACACGCGGGGGTGGCAGGGCGGGGCAAACACCGACCCACCCCGGTCACACGTGCGCTCCGAGACGGGCACACCCGCCGCCCCCTNCCCCGGCCCCCATCCCCGCGGTACCTGCGGGCCGGGCGCGGCCGCGGGCTCGGGCCCCCAGCTCTCCGAGATGAGCTGGTCGAAGAGCATGTGCAGCTCCGTGCGGTG
>VZTR01000778.1:26766-55588 GCA_013400775.1 Chaetops frenatus
CCCAGCGAGTGTCCAACCGAGCCAGCGCTGCCCAGGCCATCGCTGAGCCGTGTCCTCAAGTGCCACAGCCACGCGGCTTTTAAATCCCCACCCCCCCAGGGATGGGGACTCCACCGCTGCCCTGGGCAGGAAGGAATGGAATAATTCCATGAAGGAATTATCCCGGTGTCCAATCTGAACGTTCTGTGGTGTGGAGGGGGGTGATGGCTGTAATCCAAAATCAGGGCTGCTGGGCTGTAGTGGGCTGCTCCCGTCCCAGCTCTGCCCGTACCCAGCCCGGGTCAGACAGGACGTTCTGCCATTGTACAGCACTGGGGACACTGGGACAGCGGTTCTGAACGGGAACCTGCTCCCCTTAAGGTCGTTAATCCGGATGGGATCTGCATCTCAGCAGCACAAACGTTTTGCTGATGGGTGACATCAAATCCACAGTTGGGCTCTTCCATTCCCTGTGGACAGGATCAGGGCGGAGCAGCCAAGGCCTGGAAAGCCCTGGTCGATGGGGACAGTTCCTCGAACGGGGCTGAGCCAAGTGTTCCTGCCTTGCTGTACATGGGCTGCTCCCAGCACGAGATCCACAGCACCTGGGAAGGGACAGCAGGGCTCCAGGGCCAGGACACGGTGCCTTTTCCTTCCATGTCACATCCAGGCAAAGCCTTACCTCTGGTTTACCCTCCTTCCATTTCCTTATCACGCTGACCACCTTGGGCAAGAAAAGTATGTTTTGTATCACCAGTGCCATGGCCTTGGTGTCCTTCTGTGCCCTGGGCTGGCTGGCTATGGGTAAATGCTCTGCTCCTTCCCTTTATCATTCCATTTACCCTGTGCTGTTTGTTCCTCAAAAGGCCTCTGAGGCAGGTGCAGGGAAACAGCACAGAGACAGCCTCAGGCATTATGTTATTGTGCAGGGATGGTTTTCACAGAGTGACAGAATATCCTGAGTTGGAAAGGGTCCACAAGGATCATCAGAGTCCTGAGAGATTTGAGAGAGCTCTTTGCCAGCCCAGCCCAGACATTGCTCCAGGGAGAGCAGCTGCTTGAGATCCTGTGAGTGCTCTGGGAAGCAGCATAAAAAAGTGATGTGGCCACCTTCACGATTGATTGGAGATTTCAAACCCAGGAATGTCAGCATTGCCTCCCCAACTTCTCTACTCTGCATAAATTCCTACCAAATGAACACTCAGGGACCTTTTTGAGTTTTGTTTGTCACTGTTTTATTTTGTGATTTATTACTTCAAAAACTTCTTAATACATATTTAAAGCTATTTCTTCTTTTCCTCTTGAATGGTGTTGAAATGTGCATTCTGACAGCAACCCCTGCTTTGTGAGGCCCCAATAAATCCATGACTGACAGCATCCCATGGGTGGTAAAGCAACAAAACCAGCTGAGAGCTGGGTAAGGACACTGGGTTTGGGGAATAACTCCACTGAAGCCAGTGATGTTACACCAAGTCACATTTTGCCAGTGCCTGGCAATGTTCCGGGTTTACTCACCCCTCCAAATCCCCCAAATGCAGCATTCAGCAGTGGCCAGGAGGGAAAATAGCACAAGTCCTCCACTGTTAAATGTGCACTGCTACTATCATGCAAATCCATCTGGTTCAGCAGCTCTAAGCAGACTTCAAAGGACAGAGAAGTCATTAGAATCACAGTTCAAAGAAAAAAGTGAGCAGCTGGTCTAGGCCATCTGGTAGGGGACATAAAATGGTCTCTTTCTTCTCCAGTCAGTCTATGAAATTTTCATTAATTGTAGGAACATCTTCCAACATTAACCAACATCATATTGTTAAAAATGTAAGTCTTAATAAATCATCAAAACTGATGGCTTAGGGAAGCAAGGAAGCTGCAGTCTGCTGGGGTCTTCCCTCTGCAGTAACACACCAGGCCGTAATTACAATTTTAAGTTGGTGTTTTCAAAGCAAACTAGTGGGAATTAAGATTCCTCAGCTCCTTTGAAGGCCTCAGGGAAGAATGTGGACAGAGTGGTTCCCTAGGCTGCAGAGGAATCTCCTTCTCTATTGATTTCAGGAGCCAATTCTGGCATAAAAACATGGAGAAAGTGTCCTCCCCGGGCTGCATGCTTGGGCTGGATCCCAGCAACTGAGATGGGGGCCCACCCCAGGACACCTGAACCCCAGAAAGACCAGGGGAAGTTTAAACAACCCCCCAGCTCCCTGCACCCCCAGCTGACACCCCATCCAAGAGGAATTCCAGCTGTGGTGGGGTGAGCACAGCTCAGCAGAATCCCTGTATTAGCTGCTCTGATCTCAGGGTCCCCTGGAGCTCCTGGAAATTGATATTCCTGTTGAATATATGGATGACTTCCTTGAAATTCAGGCAGGTGGTTTGAAAATGCAGGGATAGTGACAGCTGCCACAGGGAAGCCAAACTGAGCAGGAGCCACAGGAGAGCTCCAGGATGTGGCAGGGACCTGCTGAGCCTGAAAACACGGTGACCTGGAGCTGCTGCAGCTCTCCTGGCCTCCTCCTTGCCCCTCTCCCTCACCAGCTGTGTCCTTTCTCCAAAGGCAAACTGCAGAGTTCATCTTCACCTGATCTCTCTGGGAGCACAACTGGCCCAAAACTCAGTGCACAATTTCAGGGCTTTCAAACCCAGACTTTCCAAGATGCTTGTTTCCGTTAATTCTGTCTTTGCTCCTCTTTCCTGTGACTGCCCAAATTTACTGACTTTTCACTTCCTACCAGCAGCATTTCAAAGCAGATGGGAAATCCATGATTGTGGAGAAATTCCAGTCCTTTGAGGTGTCCCAGGGAGCCCCAGGGTTCCTCACAAAGGTGCACACGCAGGTACCCCATCCCTGGCAGGGGGATTCAGCCAGTGCCTCTGCCTGCACCACACTCCACATTTCCCACTCTCCAAAGGCATGTGCAAATTCAGCCCCTGGTACTTAGCTGGGTGTCTCCCACTGCCTTCCTGGCTGTTTTCCCAAGCTTTGGGCCAGCTGACCGGACAAACAGCACTGGCTCCAGCCTTGTTTGCCACTGAACAACAGACACAAATACTTGAAATACTTTCCTAATCTCATTTTCTCATGCAAACAACTGCTGGGACGTCAGGGATGTTAATCCAAGGCAGCAGCAGAGATGGGATGTGCAGTTTGGTGAGGGAAGAACCCAGCCAGGGAGCATTCACAGCCCCTCAAGCCCCTCCACAGGAAGATGCCCTGTGCTCACACCCACTGCGAGCTGGACCCCACACCTGGGTGCAGGTGCCCTGCTGACTTGGCCACTGAGGAAAATTCCCTCCTGCAATGAGGGCCATCCAAATTCCCTACACATGGAAACATCCATGGCCTGGGGTCAGCAGCCCTCCTGGGAAGGGGGCTGCAGATTGCCAAGCAGTTTTTCCTGGAAGGAATTGTTGGCTTTACTGGACCGTGTGCTGCGATTGCAGTTATATCTGGTGAGATTTTGGAAGCCCTGCCACTGACTTCTCCTTGCACTTCTCTCCTGGGCTTATCTCCCCAGAGCTGGCAGAGGCCGAGATGTTTCCATGAGTGCCTTCCCCAGGAGCTGGTGGGGACCCAGGGGACACTGCTGAAGCCTGGCTGGTGGCAGCACAGCCTGCAAACACCTCCCCCTCTGTACAAAACAGCACAGACCTGCTTATTTAGTTTACACCCAAATCTGTTTTCATCCATTGTGTGTTTACAGAAGAGAGGCTTTCAATTAACACAGAAAAACGACTTGCCCAGCCTGAGAGGGGTGCAGGAGCAGGGGCTGCCATCATTATCAGGGTGCTGGATCCCCAGGAAGCTCCGTGAGCCCTTGGGAAGCAGCTGCCAGTGGAGCAGGGAGCACGGGACCCAGAGCCGCAGTGACCTGCTGGGAGCTGGAGCTCGCTCTGCTACCACCCTGCCAGGGATGCACACCAAACATGAGCTAATCCGGACAAAAATAGGAGTGAAATCATAATTCAGATGCATAATTCATGTGCATAATTTTTCTTGCTGTATATTCTCCCGGGATGTATTCTAGAAACTGCTTTCTTTCCCCTCCCCTCCCGTCCTTCCAAAAAAGTGCCGTAGATGCAAATCATTGGAGGCAGCAAGAGGTAGTAGCTTTGCTGGATTACTAAATAAATGCTAAATTTGTCTGAGTTTCTAGCCTACATCTTGGCAAGTGATGCAGATTGAAGCTGGTGTAGAGACATGCAGCCTTGTGATAATCACAGGATTTTAATTGCTTTCATTGTGAGCCCTGGCTACTGATTGTATCTGCATGGAAAACTGTAACAGTTTGCACTTGCAAATGCTAAAAATGTTAAACAATAATGCCAATTAAGAGATAATTATAGTTATTTTGAAGCAAGGATTGTAGTTAAGACTCCAAGAAGACATCCCAAACGAGCAGGAAGCGTTGCCCTGTTTACTGCACAGGCTTCAAGCTGCTTTTTCTATGATGTGAGATCCACCAGATTTAATTGCTTAATGATTTTCTATAAAATATTTAAGTACCACAGTATCTTTAACCAGCCCAGTCACGTGTCAGTCTTGCTGGAGGACGGAGGCAGTGCCCAAGCCCTGGTCTGGCACCTGCTTGCTGAGTCACCCAAAGCTTTTTTCCTACTATTGACAGCACACAAAAGCTCCAGGGGCTCCCCACCAGCACCCCTGGGTGGGCACCCTTCTGGAAGGGGCTGCATGGGTGCCATCCCTCAGTCCCCCTGCAAGCTGTGGTTTCAGAGAGAGCCCCTGCAAGGTGGGTCAGGGTTTCCTCCATCCGGGCTGACCCACAGAGGAGCAGATGCTTTTGGCCAGGTCACTTTGAAACTCTCTGAGAAAGCCAGGCTTTGAAAGCCAGCTTTAGGAAGAGGTTGTGTCCTTGTCGGAGTGTTCTGGGCTTTCCTCAACAACAACAAAGGCGTTTATATTTTTCCAGAGCCATGTTCTGGGCCGGGCGCCAGCCGGCTGTGTGCAGGCTGCGGCGAGGCCCTGCCTGGCTCCGTGTCAGCCCCCGGCCTTCCCCACCGGAGCCGGCCCGGCAGCCGGGCAGGCAGCGGGAATCTGCAGGGGATGGGCAGGACTTCACACCCCAAACCTGTAATCAAACCCCGCGGCGAGAGGGAGCCTTGCAAGAAGGGATTTCCATCCCTCTGACTCAGCTTCGGCAGCACGGGGCTAAGGCTGGGGTCACGCACGCCTGGCTCCACCTGCCAGCAAACCCTGGGGAAGCCTTTCCTCAGTGCCCTGCTCACCCTGGCCCGGGAAGCCTTTCCTCAGTGCCCTGCTCACCCTGGCCGGGGTAAGCCGTGGGAAAACCTCTTCCCGAGGGCCTGAGTGCAGCGTGTGGCAGGCAGTGGGAGCACACGTCCAGCTCTGCAGATTCCAGCCCCGTCGGAGGCTGTGTGGGACTGGGCTGCAGGAACAAAGGGCGTCTTTCACTGGCTCACCCCGCACAGGGCTGCCGAGGCAAATTCTTGGGATGCTTTGATGGGCTGCTACCAATGCACAGGCAGAGCTGGGCTCCCAACAATCTCCTCCCCCTGAAAGCACTTCATTCACACCCGGGCTGGAAGGAGGTGAAGGGAAAGGCCGTGCACATGGTTAAATGCAAGGGGGCCCGAATGCAGGGGGGGTCCAGAGCGCTCCCCAAGAGCCTCCCTGCCCCAGGCTGGGAGCGAGGGCACGGAGCCCAGGGGTCTGGACAAGGAGCAGAGCTGCAGCCAGGCTGCTCCGCAACGGCCATAAATCACAGGAGAGGCGTAAGCAAGGCAGGGAACAAAGGACATGGAGAGATGCCATGGCATCTGGCAGGGAGGGAGCGCGGCGGCTGCACCAGAGGATGGCGTCTGAGGAAAGCCTCTGAGTCAGCCCAGGAGGGTCCCGGCCCCAGGGATGAGAGCTGGCTCTGCTCTGCCTGTCCCCAGCCCAGTCCTGTCACCACAGGGTATGTGGGGACAGGGGATATGGGGTATCATGACCTCCCACCTCACCCATGGCCCCACAGCACTCCTGGGATGCCTCTACAGCACTGCCCTGGCCCACTGCTGATTTTTCCATCATGCCACAAGGAGCTCTGGCATATTGGCTCTGAGTCCCCAGCACCAGGACAGAATGACGTGGCCTCCAAAGGCCACTAGAGCAGCCTGATTCCACAGGCAGCAGGCAACATGCTGCACCAGGGCTGGATAAAGCTGTTCCTTGAGCTTAACCCAGAGCCAAACCCTGCTGAGCCTGGGGCTGCCCCTGCTCAGGCTGCCCCAGGGGAAGGGATAGGGACTGGAGTGGGGTCTTCTCCTTAAGAGTAAGCCCACCAGTGCTCAGAGCACCTGCCACCACTACCAGAAGGGCTGGCAAAGGCACTGACCTGATGAAAAGCAGTTATTTGTCTCGTTGGTAATGAGTTATTACTCAGCCTCAGCTAGACACTGCCTTAAGGAAGGAAACATCTGATCATCTTTTAATAAACACAGTTGGCTCCTGTGAGGCTCCTGCAGCTCCTGTATCTATAAAGTGCTCCAAGACACATGGCTTCTGCACAGAGCTGCTGTGAGTCACTGTCTGGGAAAGGGTGTCAGGATCCTTGCTCAATAAATAGAACAAAGGAGGGAAACCTCGGGTGGGCAGGGATGGCACAGCCCTGCTTCCTTCCCTGTGTGCCACCGTCCTCTTCAGGATTTACCCAGCAGAGGCTGAAAGTGAGATAAAAATGTTCTCTCTCTTCATCACTAATCCCCTCCAAAAGCACTGGGAGAAGGCACAGGTCCATCAGGCACTGAGTTTTCCAGCGACAGGCTCTGCTTCCATGTGCCTGGAGCACAACACTGCAATGGCAATGCTGCAGGCTGGCTGGCAGGGAAGCACAGCACTGCCCTCCAGCCTGGGTGTTCCCACAGGAGCAACGTGCAACTCCCAGGCCTCTGCTGCCACTTGGCCCTTCCCAGAGTCCCAGGTGGCTGCAGAGAAGGGGAAGAACATCGTGCCAGGCAGGCAGGGAACAAGGCTGCCTGCTGCTGGACTGACACCCTCTCCCATGGCTTTACAATACGCTCACTCTGCAGAAGAGTGAATCCAGGCAGTGTCCAGCAGTGATACCCACAGAGCACAGCTCCCCAGCCCCAGCCTCTCTGCTCTCCAGTGCCACACAGCTCTGCTTTTGTAAGGCACTTCCACATCTGGAAGAAATATTCAGCCTGGGGAATTGAATGGCTTGGCTGCTAAGAGAGAAAACAATGTGTCACTCTCGCCAGCCACAAACCACATCATTCCCTGCAGCCAATGCACATCTGCAGGCACACCTGCACCCAGAGCTCACCCACAGCAGCAGCCTCAGAGTCCCCTGCACCCAGGCACACTTGTGAGGCAGGACAACATAAACTGAGTTTACATTTCAATAGCATTTTTGCCCAAACACATCTGGAAGCAGTTTCTTTCTCCAGATGTTCCCCCTGCAGGTACATACCTTCCACTCCATGTCCCACATCCAGACGTTTCCAAATTGCTTGAAACTGAGCAGCCATCCTGGGAACACCACTGGTCTCTGCAGCATGGAAACAGTTAATGCTCCAAGGCATCATCCAGGACACCTGTGCCTGTTGGAAACTGGAGACAAAGTGGAGCCCAGCAATGGAAAAAGTCAAAGCCAAGAGCCTTGTCAGCTGCTGGGGAGCAGGAGGGGAGGGACACAGCTCCATGTTCAAACCTCCCTCTGCTCTCAGCTGTGTAGAGGGAAGCACTGCTCAAGTTTAGGCAGTTTGTGTCTTCCAGAACTCCAGTGCTAAGTGCTACAAGGAAGATGGTTTAGGGGAAAGACTGCTCTGTGTCACTGCCTAGTTCCTGAAGATATGAGCAACAGCTCCTTTTCCTCAGCCTGAAGCAGGATTCCTACTGCAGTGACACATCCAAGGAAGCACCAAGCCCACTGTGTACTTGTGTGTGTCAGCTCTGAGGCACACCATCCCTCCAGTCCTGGCAGGGCCTCCCCATCTCACCAGGGACTGACTTCCAGCAGTACCACCACCCCTGGATACATGGCTGGAGTGGAGGTTTCCCAGATGAAACTCAGGCTGGAGCAGTGTTTCACCTGAGATTTGGATCAGCAGCTGCAGCTGGGGTTCAGGAGCCAGTTTCCCTGCCTCTTGCTTTGCCTAAGGACCCTGTGTACCAAGGGGGCTTGACTAGCCCAGCCACAAATGGCTGCACATTTCCTTGGAGCCACAGAATTAACCCAGCCCGAGCCAGGCCTGGAATGCAGCGCCCCAGCACAGCCCAGCTGGCACACAAGCCCAGCAATTCCACTTCCAGCTAAAAGGCTGGGACTAGTGAGAAAAGAGCATCAGTGCCAGCTCCCCTAAAGTAGAAACCACCCCTGCTCTGGGGCACTGGCAGGTGCAGGCTGGAGCAGATGGCCCGTGTGTAACAGCCATGCTGCTGCCTGCGAGCGCTCAGCTCCGCTCGGCTGAGTCACGCTGCTCACGCTGGTGTTACTGTGCCACGGCAGAGCTGTTACACTGCTGTACTTGGGAAGAGCCCACAGCTTTTCCAAAATATCACCGAGGCCACAACCCCAAATTTAGGTTGCATCAGGAGCAAGATAACAAACTGAGGGGGTTGTTTAAGGGCAAGCCCACAGCCCCCGCACTGTGAGAGGCATTAAACACATCAGATTCAGCTCTCAGCCTTCTCTCCAGCACAGGGAGGAGGCCTGAAGGGAAAACCTGCTTTCCTGGGAAGCAGGGAGACACCTTCTAGTGCAGGAGCCAGGACCCCAGCTGCTGTACCACCCCCTGGCTGCCTGAAGCCATTAGAAGGTCAGCTCCAACCCATTCAGATCTGGGTTACTCGGCCCAGAGCATCCCATCAGGGTGCAGCAGGACACAGTTCCCTCAATCCCTCCCTCTGGCTCAGCCTTTGAGCTGAGCTGGAGGTCAGCACCAGCACAGAGCAGCCACCTAAGCTCCTCCAGTCATTTCTCCCTCTCTGACCTGCCTTCTTTGGGTCATCAGCATCTTGCAGGGCAGAGAAATTGCTGCTCACCCGCTCTGGATAAGGACGGGCTTTGCCCAGGACAGCTGGTAAGGAAGAAGAAACGAGAGGCTGTTTAAATGTGTCAATTCACCTTTAATGCTTGGAAAAAAAAAAAAAATGGTATTTGAGCAATTGCAGTTATGAAGGGAACAGACCTTGCTCCACGAGAGACCGTGAACAGATTCACATTAGACTCATGCTTGGAAAAAAACAAACCCAAAACATTCTCCTTTCAGACCCAGAGTGGAGTTCTGAAGAGACAAGACCACACAAGTGCCCCAGACAGTCCAAGGCACATTACCCCAGTGCAGACATTTCCATCGACATTGAACTTATGACAGCTACATTCTTTCTAGTTACAACATTGTTCTATCCATAATACAAAATTAGGCATACTTTGGATTTTGCACAGAGACAAGAAGGACTTTTACTTCAGGAAGTCATCAACCTGGGTCACCAAATCATTTCACAGAGAGCTCCCTTCACTCTGCCCTTTGCCCCCAGCAATGATTTATTCCCAACACCAAATTAATCTCAGAGACACAAGCTGGGCTTGCCAGCCCAGTGGTATTGCCAATGCATTAGTCAGCAAACCAATAATTAGAGCTTATAACAAGCACCAGGGATTTACTTGCCATCACACAGCATTTCTGCACACCCAGATCAGAACTTCCTGCAGTGTAATCCCGAGTCAGTACGTACTAAGACAACATCACTGCTGAACCTATTGGAGACCAAGACATTTGTCTGCTTTTGAAGTAGATGTCACATGAGTTTCCTTCACACAAACATCACATGTAAATTTAACTTCTTGGTACTGTGCTTTAAGAACAAAAGCAGATATCAGAACATGGAGGACCATCCTCCAGAAATAGCTTATTAGCTACAGAAAATGAAAGAAAAGGAAAAAAAAAAAAGAAAGAAAAGAGACAGTGGCCACTTACAAGTCTTCCACACAACTAGCTTGCTTTAAGGAGAGCATCAAGTTAAGGCAGTGTTGAGACAACTGGCTACAAACATGCCGAATAGAGCTGTTGTCAGTAGTCACCAATTTGATATCCTACTCCATTGCGGGGCCAGGCCACGTGGCTTTAGACTCAGTACCAAGGTCTGAAGACTTCAGCCACAGGATGCTGCTTTCTGCAACAAGCAGGAACTCAGGGGCTGTTTTGGAAGCCTTCTAGACCAGGCTGAGTTGCTTACTCAAGTCTAGGTCAATGTTTCAGCAGAGCCAAAAATACAGCAAAGGGCACTGAGCAAGAACACCGAGGGGTGCCAGCTGCAAGCCTGTATCACAGTCAAAGGTGGAGATCACCTTGGGTGTGGAAGCCACGTCACCCAGAGCCACCCCACCAGCCTCCACGGAAGGTCTAAGACCTGCCCTGAGGGTACTGGGAGAGCCAGCTCTCTACAGTCTGCAGGGTGGGACAGAGGCTCACACTGGCTTTGCTCCTCTTTGCAAGATTAACAGTCTAAGGACTCAGTAAGGAAGTCAGGGGCTTTTGGCCTGCCCAAAAAAAGTTTTCCCAGCCTCAAAGAAGGAGTTACCAGTGAGGGAGCTGCTGTGGAATAGTTTTATTTCTTCCCACGTAAAGGCCATTGTTTAAGCATTTACAGGTTTCCTAGTGCAATACAACCAAAAAAAGCAGTAACAAAAAAATGCCGCCTTCTTCCCAGGCAACTAAACAGAAGTAGATTTTTACTGCAACATATACACATTAAATATAGTATACAGTCCATGCAGCGGCATAGCCATGTTAGAGGGAGTCGTGGCTTCAGCCATCAGTGCATTACAGTCCAAATTTCAATCGCTCCTACTTCCTATCCAGACTTGAAGAGAAGAATTGCAACCTGACCCAAGTAAAAATAGATGAAGTGCTTTGTCTCGTGTGTTACATAGCTGCCAAAGTTTCTGCCAACAATGCAGTGCCAAGTTGGGTTGTATTTCTTGTCAAATTCCTGAAGAAAGAGAAAGAGGCATTAAGGCCAAGAAAGCCCACATGAAAATAGTTCTATGCACAAATTCTGAGCTGGTTCTGTTCACACACTATCGCCTCTCCTCCCACCTGCAGCATCTTGAGATTCCCCAATGCAAGACACTGCTAAATTAAGCAACCAAACCTCTGCACTGGATAGTTTGAAGGATTCAACACTAGCAAAACACCTTCTGAGCCTGGGAGCACCATCAGCCCTGGGCAGGAGGAGCAGATGTAAGAGCACTCCTTGGTACAGCCCTGTGTGTTGGCTAATCAGGGGAATAATTCTCCTCTCCCATTCCAAACCCACTCACAAGAAATAAAATAAGGTTTTGGCATGTCTGCTCCAGCAAGGCATCTGAGCTTAAAGGTCACCTAAAAAAAAAAAAAAAAAAGGAAGGAGGAAATGCCTGGCTTCTGCTATTTGGGACTCTTGTACCCAAAGGGGAGAAAATCCATGTTGAAAACGAGCAGGCAGATTGACAGGCCAGAGAGCAGAGACCCAAGAGGTCAGAGGTGAGCAAGCTGAATGCTGCTTCAATAGTCTTCCCCTATTTAGCAGCCAGGATAGGGTTAAAGACCATTTTCCTCCCTCTAATTAACACAGAACTCCCAAGAACACCCTTCCCTCCCCTGAGACAGAGCCAGAAGAACAGACTCAACATCCAAGATTAAAGCCAGTTCTAGTTCTCAGACAGCAGAAGAGTTTGAGCTCTTTGCAGGTAACCTTTGAAGCAGGGAAAAGGCTTCCTTGCCAGGGCATGAAGGTGCATCAAATTGCTTCCCTCCTCCCAAGACACTCTCATGAAATAAAGGCCAACTTCTTTTTGGATGCCTTCTGTTGCACTCCCTCAATTTACAGGCTGTATTGCCCTGAGCACTTAGAGCTAAGTCATGCCTCAAAGTGATCTGAGAAGTCAGGAGATACCTTTGAATCCTTTGCCTTCAAGCTTAGATTACAAGCAAGGCCTAAACACCAGCCCAGGTGCCAGGACTTCACTGCCTCTGAAGTCACATTTCCCTCCTCCAAGAGCACTTTGCCTGACCATCCTGAGAAGCTGCTACAGGGGGAACCCACAGCTCCCCAGGTGCCATCAAAAATGAGACTTAATTAACACGCTCCTACAAATGGGGAGAGAACCTCTTCCCCAGCCAGGGCAGCTGCTTGCACTGTTTCTAGCACAGCAGCTTCCAGCACAAGGCCCATCCCAGAACCACACATGCACTGCTGCCCACCAAGTGAAACATTGGAGTGATCCCACCTGCACTGCTGCTGCAGTTCTGTGAAGCAAGTCCTAAGCAGAGGCAGCAGCCAGCCCTTTCCAGGCTGGCAAATCTTGAGGGACAGCACTTGCAGTTTGCTCAGAGCTTGCCAGAGCTCTGCCATAGCCCTCCCCTGACCTTGGAGAAGTCACTCCATCCTCTTGAAAACAGCAGTAAAGCAGCCAAGAAGCCAAGTATCTTCTCCCTCCCAGCACGCAAGCATGAAGCCTCGGCCACTCAGCTCCTGACAGACTCAGGAGCTTTGGGAAGTTGCAGCCAGCACAGCACCCTCATCCCAGAGTTACCTTCTTGATATATGCTGCAATGTCCTTTTCTATGTTGTACTTCTCCATGGCCTGTGTAGCACAGTCTACAGCATCCTGCTGCATGTCCTCGGACATATCCGCATTCTTGATCACAGCCTTTCTGTCAGACATCGTGAACCTAAGGCAGAACATAGATTCCTTTAATCCCTTCCCAAACAGGAGACGCTCCCTGTGCATCAGAGGTTGTCCTTTCCGTGCAGGCTGCGTCACGAGGCGACACCACAAACCCCTGCTTTGGCCAGAGTGAGTTCCTCGGGGTTGCCTACAGCAGCCCCAGGCCAAGGTGCCCCTTGCAGCCAGAGCACCGGCACTGGCTGGAGGTTAGATCAGAGATAGTCCAGCATCACCACCTGCATTAACCACACGCAGGAAAAGCTGATGTGTGGGAGGAGACGGGATCTGCAGAGAGCCACAGCCCTCCTGTACATCAATAGGCTACAGCCAAGTTTGCCTTCCAGGTGTACCAGTGTTTTGGAACATCCTCTGCTGAGAGCCTTGCAAGCAACAGATCCCAGGCTGTCTGTCACTGGCACAGAGGCTCAGGAAGCACATTCAGAGCAGCAGTGCTTTTATTCTACTCCATCCCAGGTGCCACAGTTCCTGCTGCTAGTTTAGCCTGGAAGGAGCATTGTTGCACATTCAGCCATAATCACACCCTCACCTCCCCGCTGCTCTGCCATGAAACCCAGCCCTCAGCTGTTCCCACAGGACAGAGCCAGTCTGACGAGCCAGAACCAGGTCAACACCACGCTGCAGCCTGGAAAACAGGGCAGGGGAAGCAAGTCCCACCACAGAGACAGAGCTTGGCAAAGCCCTCCTTTTCCTGCCCCGTCCTCACCTGGGAACCACAACACAGATGCCAAAAGCAGCATGCTACTGCAGTCCAGGACTTGTTCTGGAGTGAGGTGTGCAGCCCTCTCCACTCTCTAAATTAAAGTGCCATTGCAGCCATTAGATCTGACATGGCCTTTCCAGGGAGGTGTTGTGTTCAGCACTGGGGAGTTTCCAGCACAGTTCATATTATCCTAGAAAATTGGGGTTTGATGATCCCAGCACTGCAGTCTTTCTTTAAGCCCTGGAGAAGGAGCAGCATGAAGTCCTGCTCTGGGCACCACAGCCCTCGTTCCCATTCCCCACTCAAGGCCTGGTGAGGCACACGTTACCTGGGGATTCAGGTGATTGTACAGAGAAGGACCACAGCTTCTCACCTTGCAGCAGCTCTTACCCCAGCACATTAAAATTTTGTGGAAATAAGCTTCTTAATGGCAAGGAGTGCCTCCAATTAAGCCTGCAGAGCACTATTAAGTTTCCTAAATCCTTTTACAGCACTGTAAATCCTGAGTGATACTACCAAGCGTGTTTTGAAACAGTGAAACTACACATTTTTAGCTCTGCTGTGGAGTGAAAAAAATCTGCTGCAATGATCACTTCCTGGAAGAGTCCCAGAAAACTGAAGAGTAGCTTTGTTACAGCAATTAAAGGAGCTTGCTACCCAGAGAGAAAGAGAATCCAGTTACATAATTGCAGCCCTCTGATTACAATACTTCAATTCTTTCCTCTGCCTGCACTTGAAGACTTCTATTGCCACCTTAATTTAGATATAGTGTTTAATAGAGCACTGCTATTAACACACACTAACAGCATCGGGAGGAATGACAGGAACTGAGCTCCAATGCCAACAGAGAGCACATGCCCCTATCACAGCCCTGGAAAAGCCACGTCCCGGCAGTTTGTTCCTTTCCATGCTGTGGTTTCAGGCAGTGGGGGTTTGCCTGCAGCCCAGAAGCCGAGGGAAGAAAAGACAGAGCTCAGAACAGCCCAAACCGCCTGTAGATTTGGGTTCACCACCCAGGAATCTGACAATCCCTTGCAAAAGTCTTCTGGGTACCCAGTCCACAGGAAGAAGGAAGCAGCAGAAATCCACCTGTGGGTCATTCTTCCAGAAAAGCTTCCTTAGGGAAAGAGAGCAAGCAAGCCCTCACACACACCAGGCCTTCACACACCTGCACTGCTCACAGAGTTCAGAGGGTACCTGCCATTGCATAACCAGCCACAGAGTCACCTGCAAAAGGCACCTTCCCTCCTCATTGTTTAGGCAAGGAGCATCCCAGTGCAGGCCTGTGCTGCCGCGGGTGACAGCGCCAGAGGGAAAAACGATGATCCTTCAGAAGGGCTACACACACTGGCCAGGAGGCCTTCCCAGCACAGCACCCTCCCCTGCACTGCTCCAGGGCACAGCATCCCCCATGGCCAACCACCACAGGGGCTGGCAGTGGCTGTGCTGCTGGAGGGAGGGTCTGCACCTACCACAGGAGTGTCACACCCTGCACCCACCCTCCCCACGAGGCAGCTCAGCAGGACCACATACACATCCTAAGCCCAAACAACAAGGTCACAGGTGGCCCTCGGGGTCTTGCCACCCAATCTGGCCCTCTCTGAGGAAAACCACAAAGCCTCAGCCTCAATCTCAGGGCAAGATGGGCCTAAGAAGGGGTAACAGTATAGCTCCAGCAGACACTCTTTCCCCTCCAAGGGCAGGATGTGGTCTGTGAGGAAGAAGACCACAGCCCCAGCTGCCACTCCAGAGCAGTATGAGGCCTTGGGAGGGAAATTAGGCCCAAACCAGCACCCAACCCTGTTTTTACCAGGGTAGGATGAGGTCTTAAAACGAGCATGAGTCCCAAGCCCAGTGCTCCAGCAGGACAAGCAGGGGCTTTGAGAAGAGCATACAGAAACCCCCTGGTAACAACTCTTTCCCTCTCCAGGCAGGATTGAACCCTAGAAATGAGATGGGGCTGAAGCCCAGCATCCACCACCTCCCCCATGAGGACAGCATGAATCGCGAGGATGGGAGCACCCATCACACTTCCCTACCAGGACAGTACAGATCCCACGGCTCAGAACGGGGCCCAAGCCCAGCATCCACCGCTCCCCCACCAGGACAGCATGGATTTCGCGACCGAGGACGAGGCCCAACCCCTGCACAAACCGCATCCACCACCTTGGCCGAAAAGGGCCCTGGGAGAGGGTGCGGCACAGCCCCTTCCCCCGCAGGGCTCCCGGAGCCCTGCGTGACCTTCACGGGGGGAGCTCCGGGGGCGCCCGAGGCCGCGGTGACCTTGCCTGGAGCGGGGCCGGCTCCGCAGCGGCGCGGACCCCTAGGGAGGGGCGGGCTCCCATCGCTCCCCAAGGGCCGGTCACGCCCGGCCACTGCAGCGACCTCCGCCCTCGGGGCGGCCCCGCCGCCACCCCGCACACGGAGCGACCGGTGCCGGGCGAGGCTTGGGAGACCCCCGGCCCAGCGGAGGCATCGCTCACCTTCACAGTGACAGGGCCACCCCGGGAGGGCGAGGCACGGCACCGAGGAGGAGGAGGAGGAGGAGATGTGAGGAGGTCCGGCCGCGCTGCCTCAGCCCGCTCCCCTCCGCTCGGCGCCCCGCGCGCTCTGCGCCCCGGCGCCGCGCCGCGCTCAAATACCGCCCCGCCCGCTGCGGCGCGCGGGCCGCNTGCCGTGAGGGGCCGTGAGGGGCCGTGAGGGGCCGGTGGTACCCCCAGGGCTCTGCGCCTGTAGCCCCGACCCACCGGGGAACAGCCTAATCCCCTGGGGCGGCTGAGCCCTAGAGGGACCTTTGTTGCCCTAGGGGGTCATGAATTCCCTGCGGGGTTCTCCTCTGCCCTGGGGACCCCGATCACCGGCGGGAGCCTGAAGCCTTCTAGGAGGAACTCACTGGGTTGGGTCACACACCAGAGTGTTCTCGGCTAGAGGGCTCAACCTAAGTCAATCCCAGTCCTGTCTTGGTGATGCATTGCAGCTTTGCACCTCAATGGCACCTTTCACCTGAGATTGCCAACCTGCAGTGCTCACGGATCTCCTGAGCCTTGAGATGTCCTCCCACAGTGGCACATATTTACAGCTGAAGGGCACTAAACGGGAGAGAGGGACCTGTGAAAGGTCCCTGAGGCTGTTAGCACCCCATTTGGGACAGATCCATGTTCCCTGGAGCTGCATGACATACCCCAAATGTCCAGGTTTTCAGGTCACAGCAGGCAGGCACTCAGTGTCCCCCACAGGACTCAGCGTCTCCCCAGACACATTTACCCCTCCTGAACACATCAAAAGTGTTCCAGTGTTTCTTCGGGTTTTCTCACAGGGAGCAAAGCGTGGGGAATGCCCAGCAAAGTCTGGGAATGACCAACTTTCACTAAACTGCCAGCCCCACATCCTTGTGGGAGTCACCGCTTTTACCCTGGGATGTCTCAGGGCGTCCTGCCAGGTCCTTTTCCTGCCAGCCTTGTTTGGTGTGGGAAAGCTGATAAAATCCCAAAGCCGGGTACTGCGTCCCTGAGAATTGTCCCTGCACACCCAGAGGCTGTGGGTGACATGGCCATTTGAGCTGCTTCATCGTATGTTCACCTTGAGAACATGCAATGTTCCATAGACATATGAAAGCCAAGGTGGGAGAATAAAACCTCTCTGTTCACACACCCACCCATGAGCTCTGAGGATCCTGTGCTGGGGCCAGCAGTGAGCAATCACCAGGCCAGCAGGACCCTGGCACACAGGTGTGACCCTGTCCCTTCAGACACTTGGCTGTCCCACACGGGGCTCCTGGCCTCGATAGCCGTGCTCCAGGCACACACCTGTCCTCCCCTGGCTGCCAGCCTGGCTGCCAGCCAGCTCCCGTTTTGGTTGCTCCATTTCACTCGAGCGGCAGTGCCAAGAAGCCCTTTTCAGAAGCTACCTGAAGAACAGCCCAGCAAAACAAAAAATCCTGATTCCTGTGCTGTCCCCATTCCCACTCTGCAGTGCCCGAACAGTAGTGAGAGGGAGACAGCGCTGCCTGGGCTCAGCTGCCTCTTAACAAGACCAGTTTTAATTGCCTGCATGGCCTTGAGAACCAAGAAAACCACTCCAGGTCCTGAAACCTCCCTGATTCGATTGCTGAGTGAAGACAAGCTTACAGCTGGTAACGGCACCCAGGGGACAGGCTGGGTTCACTCCACCAGCCAGCAGCCCCAGAATGGGCCGATCCCATTTGCTAATGAAATGGATATTTCCTGGTGTGACCTTTGCAGCCTCTGAGACACTGGTCAAAACTCCAGCAGCAAATAAAATATTTACTGTTCCTTAATGGGTCCAGACCTGAGCTCCTGCTTTAAGAGAGAAGTCAGCAGCAGAAAAGCAAGCGCGGATGAATGAACGCTGCAGTGTTGTACAAGCACTGAGGTTGTACAAGCACAGGGGGGGACAAGGCCATGCCAGGGCAGGTGACACAGTCCTGGCCTGCCCGGGCAGAGCGGGCCAGCTACCCAGGCAATGCTGCAGGGCAGCCAAGCCGGCCGTCCCCACACGGCTCCCGGAGCGCCTGCCCACGAGGGCAGCCGGCTGGGCTCAGGTTGGCTGCACCACGCTTGGCTGGGCTATTTATAGCTCTGCCGAGGCTCTGTTGAGGCAGCAGATCTGAGCCGTGTGGATCTGTTTCATGAGCATCCCAGACCGGGCGGCGCAGAGCATTGGAACGGAGCTGCCGCTCGCATCGGGGAGCTTTGCTCTCAGTGCTGAGCCCAGGCAGGGCAGCTGATGGGGCTCGGCAGGTTTTGGGGCCAGAAGCAGCTACTGAGCGATGCTCATCCTGTCTGTCCCACGCTGTGGGAGACGTGGGCTTTCCCACGAGGTCTCCCATCACAGAATACTCTGAGTTCGGAAGGGATCCACGAGGATCATTGAGTCCCTCTGTTAACCCTGCACAGGGCATCCCCAAGAGTCACACCGTGTGGACCTGGTATTTTTCCTGTGCAGAACCAGCACTTGTCTCCCTCCTGTCCTGGAGAAGCCTGCGGGCACCTTCAGCCCAGGGCAGGAGGCAGCTGCCCTGGGGAGCAAAGGGACAAGGTATCAAAGAGTGGCCCTGAACCCAAATGGTGACAGTCTACAGTCCCCAGAGCTGGCTCCAGAGCTGTAATCCCAGTGTAACCCTATCCCAGTCAGATCCTGCCTCCTCCCAAAGCGTCTGCAGCAAGAGGAGGTGGGGGAGCCCTGCTCCTGCCTGGCTCAGTCCTGCTCCTTGCACTAGAAGGACCGTGGCCTTGACAAAGAAAGTGCTTGAAGGATAGATGGAGGGAGATGCGTTCCTGAAGAGCGACAAAAGGCATCTGTTTGTAAATTCCTCCAAGTGGACTATATAAAGCACTTCACAGATTCACAGGAAAAGGGCCTGGCGTGAGAAGCAGTTTGCCATCTAAGGCTGTGCTCCTCCTGCCCCGCAGCCACATGTTTCCCCCGGGATGTGTTTCCAATCCCAGGAGATTATAAATAAAAACCCACAGACTTTATGCCAATCTGCCACAAGAAATGCAGAGGTCTCAGATAAAAATGCAGAGCTGACAGTGTGAGTGTGGCTGCAGCATTCCTTCCACCAGCTCCATTTCCGTGCTCTACCTCTGCAGAAACATCCCCCACAGGAAATTTTTCTTATTTAACCTCAACTCACTTTGATATGACTCAGCCCATTACTTCTGCTCTGTCCCGCCATGGAATTGGCACACTGACTTATTTTATAGCACAGATCCACTGCAGGCAACAGCTGAAATGTCACCTTCATCTCATGTCCCTGCAGGAATTCCTTCCCTTCCTCCTCCTCCCACATGTCTCCTGCACCTCTGCTCCCTTGCTTTCTCTAGACTCCACCATCAGTCACTCTCTTTGCCAATAATCGATAAAAGCAACAGCAGCAGTAAAGCACCTTCTATTAATTCCCCTCTGGAGTGGAATGGAAGGTGTGGGCACCCTGGAGCTGGGCTGCTGCTCCATCCCAAGGGGGATTTGGCCCCTTCATCATATCCAGAAAAGCCCTTGCTCATGGCTGCAGTCCCTGCCATCATTCTGGCTGCTGGAGCCGGGTCCCTCGTCCCTCCCCAGCACAGCCCCCCAGAGCTGCCCAATGTGTTATTTTGTACCAGGAGTCAATTGTTTTGGCAAGTGTTTTGCAAAGCACATTCCGGAGGGTTTGCTCTCCATCCTGGGCTGCTTTGATCAATCTTGTTTGCAAAGCAGTTTCCAGCGCCCTGGTTAATGAACGTTATTATCTCCCTGAATCCCTGCTATTGAACCTGGATAAATCCTGTGGAAAAAGAAAAAGCCCTATAAAAGGAAAAGCTCTAAAACCTCCCGCGGGAGCTGCCACCGCTGACGTGGAGGGTTTGGACACCATGAGTGGTCCTTTAACAGCAAGAGCAGCCCCAAGTCCCCACTTTATTGCCTGATCTGCAAAGGCTTTCATCCCAACATGAGACCAGAGTGTGGAATACCAGACCTGGGACTGTCCCCCAGGTTTCCCAGCTGGGAAGGAGGTGCCTCCCTGTAACTGCTGCGGGAGCAGCCAGGTAGTGGGTGCAGGGGTTGAGGTGTCCCTGCCCAAGGAGAAATGCTCCTCTGTAGGACTGGATCCCACACTTCCCAGCAGCATCACACACCAGGGCTCTGAAACCCCAATGCTGCCCCCAAAACCAGCACGGCCTTTTCCTGGCTCCGGCGTGCAGGGAGCTCCTCATCTCCACAGGTTTGTCCCGGAGCAGAGGCAGCTGCAGCGTGGCACCACGGCAGGGCAGCCTGGGCTTATCTCCAAGGCAAACGGGCTTAGAAATGTGCCAGGCTATAGACGGCTTTTTGTCTAAACCCTGCGTGCCACAAGGCAGCGCGTTCCTGGCATCCCACAGGCATGAGAGAAAACACTCCACGACTTGTGAGCCTTATTAATATGGATTCAGGTCAGCTGCTCCCTGCAAGTTTTTGTGAGTGACTCGCAGTGTGCAGTTCATGCAGGATCCATAAATAAGGACATCTCTCTGGAATCTTGGCGGGGTCATATGGGCACAGGGATGTAAGAACTGCCTCAGTGCATGCAGGGGGACGAGGGGTGAGAAGCCACCCAGCCCTCTGCTCCCAGCTCCCACCACCCCAGCCCAGGCTCCCGGACCAGCTGGATGCACTGAGGGCTGGCAACTCTCCTTAATCTGATCTCTCCTGAACAGAAAAACAGGTTTGGAGACAACATAAACACCGAAGGAAAGGTCACATCAAAGCCATGTGCTCTGTGACCATGTCTTGTGGCTTCACTCCCACAGTGGGCTGTGCAGGGCTCCGAGTCAACCATGGGCAGGGGCTGGGGACACAAACTCAGTGCTTGCAGGGCCAGGCCCAGGATGATGGGTAATTTTACTTTGAGTTTCTCCGTTTTTCTTTTTTTGTGCTCCCTCTCCTTGGGCTGGTGCTCCGGCACAAGCCCTACACCCAACGTGGTTTATCTGCAAGGCGTCCTGCTTGCACATCAAAGGCTTCCTACATTTTTAAGGTTGGAAGGGCTGCTGTGATCATTTACTCCACCCTCCTGTGAGCCACAGCACTTGCCAAAGCTGGGTTCCTGTGGTCTCACAGAGCATGGTGCTGCCGTCAGAGGAGCTGGGAGGTGCCGAGACATGCCGGTGGCTTTGGGCTGGCTGCAGGGTGGGGGTTCCTCCTGCCCCACCTCGGCACATCCACGTCAGCCAGGTCCCCGTGCTGCTCTCACTCCACTCTGCTCCTCACTCCTTCTTCCAGCCATGGGCTGCAGTCCCCAGGGCAGTCCAGGAACGCGCTGGGCACTCACCAGTGAACCTACTGGAAAACCGTGTGTAAACCAGTTAGTGCTCATGCATGAAACGATTGAGCAGTCATGCACAGGCTAATTGGGCATTTGTATGCCAAATAATGGGCGCTCATGCATGACCTCTCTGGGTGCTCATGCATGCCCTGATCGGGGCTCGTGGGCACGGGAATGAGCCATCCATGGGTGAGCTGACCCGGTCCCCTGCAGGAATAACCCTGCACTTGTGTGAGCTCTCCCTGTGAACCTGTGCGTGCTCGTGCAGGGTCAGTTTGGATGCTGATGCACGACCTCCTTGGGCGCCCAAATGCAAATTATCCGGGCACTTGTGCATTCCCTGATTAGACACACATGCATGAATTAATTAGGCGCTGGACTGCGTGTTCACTGGGAACAAGTGGAGCCCGGCACAGCGACAGCCCCTTACCGGGCAGGGAAACCTGCCAGCACCAAGCACGGGATGGTGTGGCACCAAAAATCCCCTCTGGCTCCCCCAGTGTGTGTGAGCCGGTGGCTTTGCCTCCCCAGCAGCCCTGCTGGCACACGCCAGCCGATCTCACACCTTCCCCCGAGCTCCACAGGGCGTAGGAAGGAGCTACTGCTGTACAGACAACTTAAACCCTCTTCTGGCACAGCTTAAATACAAGAATCTCCAAATGCAGGAGACAAGGTCTCCACTGTGTAGAATAATTTAGGTCAGTCTCACTTCTGCAATGATTTATTTAAGCTTTAGCGGTTCCTGGCCCAAGTGAAGGAAAAAAATGAGGAAAAAAAATAGAATCCCCCGTATTTACACTATTTTTCTGTAATGTTTATCTTGTGGAAGCTACAGCCTCATCTGCCAGCGCTGCTTTAATCCAGGTCTGCAGACATTTCCACCACACGTTCACATTCCTCAGGATTGTGCTTCAAATTGGAGCAACTTGCTGAGCACAAAATCTCAGCCTGCGAAAGCTTTCAAGTGGCCGCTTCTCCCTGCAAAGTACGTCCTGTCCTTCAGTCACTCTGAGGCTTTACCAGGAATGCTCTTGCCTTCCTGCAATCAAATAAACATCCATTTGAGTGGGCTCAGAAGCAAAGCAGTCAGAAACAACCTCCTGTGGTACAACTCCACAAACCACAGCTGGGAATGGGTGGTGGTGGGAGCCCAGAGCCTGGTGGGAGCAGTGTGTCCTGCACCAGAGCCAGGACCAGCCTGGGAAAGCAGGACCCCAATGGGTGTTGGGGGTGATGCCTAGCTGGCCAGCTGTGTATTTCAATGCATATAAATGTATATAAATGTATCTATAGCAGGCGGGTACTTACAGGCTCGCCCTGGGCTGGCATCACTGAAAGCTCTGGCCAAATCCCCTCCTGCCGTCCTCCCCAGCCTGGTCGTCTTGATGCTCTCACTGAACTCTACAGAAGGAGCTGCAACAGTTGATCTGATCAATAAATACACATTTTATACAGCCCTTAAGTTTGTAATATCTCTCTGTATATTAAGAGGCCATGAGGGATTTTGTTTTAATTAGAGGAGTGCTTAAGGCTACTCTGCCTCCTGCTTAATCGGCCTTGGAAGAGCAGAGGGAAGGGCTGTCCTTGTGCAGAGAACTGCTCCAAGCCAGCACAGCCCAAAGGCTCAGCAAGGCCCCGAGGGCAGGAGCAGGGACAGAGGGGAGCACAGCCCATATCCACCTCCATCTGGCACCTCCAGAACGAGCCAGGAAAACTCCTATCTGGAGCTGCAAGTGCACCCCATCCCCTGCTTGATAATTCCCAGGGTGGGAATTACCAGGCAGGGTCCAGCCCCATCCCTGGTCTGAGGAGATGGTTATCGTGAATACACAGGGAGAGGTGTCAGGAATGCACTTCATGGCCAGAAAAGAGTAGAGGGTTCCAGCCAGGCATTGCCAAAGTTCGCAAAGGTGGTGGTTTTCTTACGGGAATGTTACAACTGCTCAGGTCCCACGGCCTGGAAATATCCGTGGGAGGACAGCACAGCTCTGCACAGACACGTGGCCTTGGCAACAGCCCCTGGTGCCCTGGGATGGCTCTGTCTCTGTGCTGGGATCCAGGTGAGCCTCCGTGCTGGGATCCAGGTGAGCCTCCATGCTGGGATCCAGGCCAGCCTGTGGTCACCCAGCACACACACCTGCTTTGCCATGGAGCACCCAGTGGACGCCAGCAACATCCAAAGCCGTGCCCTCAGTGTAAACCACCAATGTAAGGGTCTGAAAGGTGTTTTTTCCAGCTCATTCCAGTCCCACCAGTGCCCAGGGGGACTTCAACCCCAGTCCATCACAGCACTCAGCTCATGTTTAACTCCAAGCAGGCATACAATCAGTTTGAGAGGATAAGGAGGAACAAAAAGGGGAATAATAAACAAAAAATGAGTCCTGGAGGAAAACACACTGCTCACTGACAGTGTTGATGCTCTCAAAGCAAATAGAAGGGGAGGTGCTGCTTTGTGCTCGGCCTGGCAGCACAGGTATTGTTTGCTGCTAACAGCAGAAAAGCCTCACAGGGATGCCTCACATGTGTGTGTGTGTGGTGAAACCCTCTGGAATGGGAGGACAAATGAAGAAGCAGTAAAGTCCTTGGTGTGCCAGGACATTATCCAAAGCCTTGGATTCATAGCTAACTGGTTCCTATGGAGGAACTGCAGCTTTTACTGGTGCTGCAGCTCCCTGCCCGTGCCAGCCCAGCTGTCCTGGGCTCCTCATCCCAGGAAACTCCTGCTCCTTGGCTCTTTTCTTTCTCACATGTGGTATTTCAGAGGACAGAAATGTTCATATGCTTCTTGGGAAATGACCAAATTAGTATCCATCGTTCATGCTCTAAATGACACAGCTGACAAAGACCTGATATTCCTATTTACTGCCCTCAAGAAACTGCACCTAAAAGGCCTATTGGGAAAAGGAAAAAAATACATTTTATTTCGTGTTTTAGTTGGGCTATTGTGGTACCAGCAAGTTCAGTATCGTACATAAAACAAATTATCTTGTTTTGTCTTTGCCCTGCAGAGCAGAGCACGGAACAGCCTCTGCCGGGGCTCCACTCCTAATTTCTGACACATCTTTTAACCTGCTCATTTAAAAGCACTTACTTTGCATCCTTCTCCTTAAGAACTAATGGGATATGAACCATGTGGTTTCCTCGATTAGGAATGTCTGGAAAATAAAATGCTGTGGAACAGGATTTCCAGCGGGAGCAGAATCCTTTCAGCAGCACCTGGGCACTGGGATCAGCAAACTGCTCTGGACTTTGGCGGCTGCTCCCACCCTGGGCCTTTTGTAAACACTGAGTTTATTTTTCTGCGTTTATTTGCCTCTCATTGAGGTCCAACAGGAAAAATATATGGCTCAGTGTCCCTCCCTCCCTGGTCTCTGTGAGTTTTTGTTTCACGTGGTTATCGCAGTCCCTCGCCTCTTCCAGTGTTTACGTAAAGTTACAGCGCCCACGAAACAGCTCCAAGAAGTTTATTTGTATTTAAAAATATTCTGCTTGGAACCAATCTTAATTCATTTCTGTCTCGTTGTAGTTCCTTGTGTTAAATAAAATCAGCAAAGCCACACGGATGCCACGGGGGCTGTGTGGTGCTGAAAGCCCTGAGCCAGGGAGGGCGTGGGGACATCGGCAGCGCTGCCAGCGGCTCTCCACGGAAAGCTAATGGAAAACCTCCTTTTAAAAACCACTCAGGCCTGGCAAATTGGGGTTATTTTTGGAGAACAAAGAGATGCAGCTCTATCCACGCTCCCGGGGCTTGGCTCGGTGGCATGGCCCCCCCAGAGACATCCCTGGGATGTGTAAGTGCAGAGCTCCCGCTGCCCGTGGCTGTGCCACGGCCCTGCAGTGTCCTGGCAGGGACGGGGACGGATGCCACACACCAGATAAGGAGCTATCAATACCTCTAATGGACAAACACTGTTTCAGCTCCCTGCATCAGGATGGCAGCACTCACTCCGAGTGGGAACACAAGCGGTGGGAAGGGCAGTGCCAGGAGGGGCGGGTGAGCTCCCGTTGCCGTGCCACTGGTGCACCACGGCAGCAGCAGCAGCTCCTCGCTGGATCCCTGGGCTGGATGGCTCAGCCGGCTCTGTGCCACACGCCTGGAGTGTGGGAATGCACCAAGGGGAAAGGAGGCAGCTCCAAAAAATTGCACAGGGAAATAAAAACAGCAAAAGGAAAAGGAGCATTTGCAGGAAAACCCTCACTGCCCTGTCCCCGCCAAACCGTGAGGTTCCCTCTGGAACGAGCGACCCAAACGGATCCGCTCCTTTCCACCAATTTATTCCTTAGCAGGAATAAACGCTAGCAGGTTTATTTACATTGACAGTTTGCATTCATTTTCCTCCCTCTCCACGTCAGGCCTTGGAGCATCCCACCAGGCAGGGAGAGGGAAGAGCAATGCAAGCAGCTGCTGTGATACTCGGTGACAGCGGGAGGCAGGGAGCAGCGGCAGAGCTCGGGATGAACGGAAATGTCTTCCCAGGAAAATAAATCCATGGAAGTGGATTAGGGGAGCTCACTGAAACTTTCCGGTCCGTGCTAACTGCTGCCTCTTTCCCTCCCAGCCCCAAACCATGGTGTGCTGTCATGTGGGAATCGCTGCAGATCCAAGTAATGTGAAAACAAGACAGCAGAAATCACAGCAAACCTCTGATTTTCATTAATTTTTTTTTAATTAACCTTTTATTGCTACCAGCCAGAGAAATAACCCCACGCAATCTAACTGATTCTGCTTCCCTGTGCCCCACCACTCTGCTCCAGGGACCTTAGAGCTGAGCACGTTGTGAGCTGTATGGCGTGGCTGTTCTCCTGAAGGAAAAACAGCAGGGTTTTGGAAATGGAAAAAAAATGAGCATTCCCAATCCACCTGGGACGATTTTAATTCCGGTGGTGTTTCCTCTGCTCGTCTGGCTTTTCTCCTTTAAGTCTCCACCCGTGTGTGTCCTTTTGGGCTGGCTTCCAGGAAAAATTCCCACTGGCAGTGTGCTGTGTTTTCCGTTTGCATCCAGACATGCCCCAGCATGTGCAGAGGAAATCTCTTTGCTTACAGAGAAATCTGCATAAACAAAACGAGCTCTGTCACCATCCACTGCTATGGGAATTATTTTCAAGCTTACACACACTTTCTTTGTCCTATCTTAAACTCGGAGTTTCTCTGAAAAGTCACACTGGTATTTTTGCATTTTTTTCCTACATGCAAAACAGTAAATTTGGTAACTTTGAAGCACTATTTAAAATGAAAACACACACACACACACCCAAAATATCAGCGTTGTATTTCACCTCCAAAGACACAACCTGTGTGGTTTCATGTTACTGGTGAAAAGCCCAGGAAACCCCTCCAGCAGCAGATTCCAAACGACTGTTACAGGAGGGAAATGGCAAGTTTGGACAATTCACTGCTCAATTCTCAAAAAAAAAAAAAACAAACCATTACAACTTCAGATGCCTAATAAAAAACCGACCCTTTTCTCCCAAACAATCTGAGCTTTGATGAACTGTTATTTTGCAACACAGTAAGATTAGTCAGGACTAATCCCAGCTGGATTGCTCTGTAGCAAGGATTAGGACAAACAGGTTCTGTGTGGCAGAGCTGGGCGATGACAGGCCCTGGGCCACAGCCCCAGCCCTGCAGCTCAGCTTGGGAATCCTCCTGCTTCCCAAGTTTCATCAGGAATAACAACAAGCAATGATGTTAAGTGGGTAATGTTTGCATTATTCACCCTTGGAAAGCCCTGGTTTCCATTGCTCCCATTTTGAGAACAAAAACTTGTCATTTTACAGTAGTTGGCTTCTTCCTTTTTTTTTTTTTTTTTTTTTTTTTTTTTTTTTTTTTTAAAATATTTTTTTTTTTTTTTCTTTCAATTTTTTTTTTTTTTTTTTTATTGTTTTGTTTTTTTTTTTTTTTTTTTTTTTTTTTTTTTTTTTTTTTTTTTTTTAAACAAGATTATTTGCCTTTGCCTTACCAGTAATTTATTTTCTACGTATCTTATGAATTCCCCACATATGTGTTTTGCTAGAAAGCCAAAAATGACTCTGAGAAAAAAGTATTGTGCAGCATATCCAACTAAACACTCCACTGATAACACAGAGCTGAAGAGGGTAATGAGGAAGAAAACATCCAATACTTCTATAAAGAGGCACTTCATTAAGGTAATTAAGAGAATCATTTAAAGCAGTAATGAGGATTATTAAGACACAAAAGAAATTATGTAATAGGGTTTTTTCACCAAGCAGGCAGACTTACTATTGGTTTATGATGCCTTTAAGGATAACTTTCAGTGGTTTTAATAAGTTTGTTTAAATAGAGACTCATTTCTTGGCAAGGGATGGAGTTTCCCTTCCAGCTCAAGGAGAGAAAAGTGAGCAGCATTTGTAACAGTCACACACCTCGTGATGTTACACTGAAAATATTTCCCTGTCAGCCACGGGATTGCTGCTTTTCCAGAGGAATATGCATTTTTCATTAACGTGTGAAAAATGAGGGCAGCGTGATGGGCTCCAAGGAAGAGGCAGGAGGCATTTTCACAATCCCTTAATTAACTCATGAGCCTAAAAGGGTTTTCTCCACACTCCAACGCTGCTTTAACCCCTCATGGTGGTTTCAGTGATGGAGCCTCTCCCGCAGCACATGGAGTCTCTTGTGCCAATACCAACACCCAGGAATCAATCAGTGAGAGATACCTAGTTTGCATGAGATAATTTATTTCAATAATTTTTAGCATGATCTCACCCACATTTTGGTACTATCTCGTGGACTGGGGCACTCTGAAGGGGTTTCTCACTCCAAATCTGCTTTAACACATCTGTGAGGGCTTTGTGACAATGCAGAGTACTCCATTGGTATTTTAAAGTGGCTTTATTTAAATTGTAAGTTTATAAACACAACTTATTCGGATATTATCATCCTGCTTCCTCCCCGGGATATCCTTTTCTGCCTTCTTTTGAGTCTGTTTTTCATGTGTCCCTACATTAAGCCTTCAGAAATGCACTATATAGAACATTCTCCTGCAGGAGCACACAGCCCTCAGCACTGTCCTCAAATGTATCCACTTGGGATGGGACTTTGCCTCAATTTCTAACGCTTTTTGTTCCTCCACTTTTATTAACTGTGACACCAAGTCCATTCTTAAAGTTTGTTTTGCCGCAGCTGACCGTGCTGAGCTGCAGGTGCTGGATGCCAGAGCCCCCAGGGTTCAGCAGTGGGAGGACACCGCGAGCGGGGCAAAAACCCCAAACCCAGGAGATTTAAACCCGAAGTTTAATTTTTGCAGGGGATGTGGGAGCTCGGTGCCCGCCTGGCTGAGCGGCCCAGGGCTGCTCCCGCTCCCTGCGGCCCCAGGGCAGAGCCCTTTTACCCGCTGTGCCCGAGGCACGGAACTGAGGGACACAGCGCTGACAGCGGCCCTTCAGCGGGGACACTGAGGGGACACAGCCGGGGGAGACACCCGGGGGACACTGAGGGGACATGGAGGGGACACCCGGGGGACGCTGAGGGGGCACAGGCGGGGGGATACCCGCGGGATACCCGGGGGACACTGAGGGGACACTGAGGGGACACAGCCGNCCGGGGGACGCTGAGGGGACACAGCCGGGGGGATACCCGCGGGATACCCGGGGGACACTGAGGGGACA
>VZTR01000783.1:834-13453 GCA_013400775.1 Chaetops frenatus
CAGGATCACCTCCCTTGACCTGCTGGCAATGCTCTTCCTAAATCACCCCAGAAAACTGTTGGCTTTCTTGGCCACACGGGCACACTGCTGGCTCATGGACAGCTTGTTGTCCACCAGGACCCCCAGGTCTGTCTCTGCAGAGCTGCTTTCCAGCAGGTCAGCTCTCAGCGTGTGCTGGTGCATGGAGTTAATCTTTCCCAGGTGCAGGACCCTGAACCTGCCCTTGCTGAACTTCAGAGAGTTCTTCTCTGCCCACCTCTCTAACCCTTCAAGGTCCTTCTGAAGGGCTGCAGAGTCCTGTGGAGTATTGACCACTCCTCCCAATTAATGCTGCACAGTTAAAAGTGTTGAGGAAGGGTCAAGTACATTACTCCATCCTAAGACATTCTTCTCTTCTGCTATGCTTTAGGTAAAAGGGAAATGCACTACTGATCATATTTCTGCAGCTGGACCATGGCTTAAATTCCGTGGCCATCTGGACAACATCTCCAACAACCTGCTTATTGGTGCCATCAACATCGAAAATGGCAAAGCCAACTCTGTGCGGAATGCATTAACCCAGGAGTTTGGCCCAGTCCCAGACACAGCCCGTTACTACAAGGTGAGATGTTCCCTTGACATCTATTTTAAGAGGATGTTTACACTTGGGGCAGTCTGTGCCAAGAATAAGGATCTCACCCTCCTGCTCTCAAGTAACAGCAGCTGCAAATTCACTCAGCATTGAGGCATTTTCTTGGTACTTTCTCTAATGATTGCAGTTCCTATAGGAGATTCTGTCCCTACCTGCTACAGGAAAGAGAGAGGAGGATATAATGACTCAGAGGGGACCAGAAATCATAGATGAAAGAGGAAGAACTCCCTTAGGCTCTGCACACCTTACAAGGCATGGGTGTCATCAGAGTAACTAAATCTTGCCTTCTGGAATGCTTCACCTGTGACTAGCCTAATGTTTAAATAAATTATAGTCTTAAATCTTTTATTCTTTAACACTTGGCTTCAGATGTCAAGAAATGTCCTTTTACCCTCTAGACAACTTGGCAGTTGTCTCCGATTGGCCCTTCCAGTAGAGAGAAGTTAAAAGTTTTCCAAATCCCTTCCAGAAGTAGAGCAGAGGTCATGGCTGGTGCAAACACTGGTCTGGCATAGCACAATGGAAGGAGAGGTGGCAGGAAAAGGAAGGAAAAGATTTGCTCTGGATCCCAAGGGCAATCCTCCTCAGCCCTTGTCAGCAAAGATGGCAGTGCCTAGCTGCTGTGAAGCACTAAACTCTTATTTTTCTCCTTTCTCAGAACCCGAGGGAGTCTTCTGGTAGGTGTCATAGCATAGCAATGTCAGTGAAGTGATGAAATTAGATGTGTGGGTGGGTATTTATTGTTAATTCCTCAGTGGCTGCACAAAAGTAAATCTGTCTTTTGTCACAGAAAATGGGTGTCAAATGGGCAGTTATTGGGGATGAAAACTACGGTGAGGGATCAAGCCGGGAGCATGCAGCATTGGAGCCACGTCACTTGGGAGGAAGGGTCATCATCACCAAGAGCTTTGCCAGGATCCATGGTGAGTCAGGCTTCCCCTATGGTGTTTGTAAACAGGATGTGTTTGGTCTGAGTGGAAGTGGTGTTTACCTTGCCCAGGGCTCAACACCTACAGGCACGAACCCTCCCTGCTGACAGATGGCAAGGTCCCTCCTGTCAGGAGTCCTGTTACATACCTAGTTATATATGCCACAAACAACGGATATGCTGATTTTGCTACAAAAAGATAATAATTGTTGCTGGAATAGTACTCTGAGAAGCACTGGGCAGCCAGAAAGTAATCCTGCTTCCCTGGAGTGGGATGTTACAAGTGTGGTTGGTGGTTTGTTCTCCACAGAAACCAATCTGAAGAAGCAGGGTCTACTGCCTCTCACTTTTGCTGATCCAGCAGACTATAACAAGATTCATCCTGTGGATAAGCTGAGCATCGTGGGGCTGAAAGACTTTGCACCTGGAAAGGTAACTGTCTGGGTGTCTTGTCAGGCACATGGGGACAGGGATGTGCCACCAATGGGGATCAATGGTGAGTTGTGTGCTTGTGAGGCAGCACTGGCACTGATGAGCAGTGCAGCCTGCCAGCCAGGTGTGACACAGTGGGCTGGGAGACACAGGGCAGGTCAGAATCAGTGGCGTTCTGAACAGTTAAGAGAAACCTTTGTATGATACTCTGAATTCCTGGACTTGTTGACTTAAGTATGAGTGTTACCTAGAAGGAACTGCAACCTCACTTTTATGTTAAGATCGACCCTGAGCTGCAATTTTCCCTTTTTGGCCCTTTAAAACCATGTAGGAATTTTCCCGTGAGAAGCTTCAGATAACCTTTTCCCTTGAAAGAGAGGGGAAATTAAAACTGTCTTCTTCCTTTAGCCTCTGAAATGCATCATCAAGCATCCCAATGGGAGCCAAGAAACAATCATGCTGAACCACACCTTCAATGAGTCACAGATCGAGTGGTTTCAGGCTGGCAGTGCCCTGAACAGAATGAAGGAGCTGCAGCAGAAATCAAGCTAAGTGCGCACAATGCCCCAGTGCACTGGACTCAATTCAGCTTCGGCATTTTCATGAAAGTGCGATTCCATGCCTACTGTTGGAATAAATGTCTGATCAAATGTAACCATAGCTTCCTTTTTGTTATGGTACTTCCTCTTCACTGACACTATGAAAAGGGAGTGCAGCTAGGCTTACTTTTGTCTTTAAATTCCCCAGCTCCTTTTTTCTATTTTGGCTCAATTTCAGTTCTCCCACAGTTATTTATATTTGGAAATAACCAGCAAAGGTGGGTTTGTCTGCTCACTTGGTTGTTTTCTGCCCATTCACTTTACTGATGCCTAAAGACTTAAAATAAAAATAAAGAATGTGACCATCTCTTCCGCCATGTGTTGCTGTATTCACCATCCTAATCCCTGTCATTGTTGCTTGGAGGGTGGGAGAGAACTTCTTGTAAATCACTGCTATATGGAGAAAAAAACCAAAACAACTCAGTGTGGTAAAAAGAGCCCTCACAGTTGTCCTGGACCACTCAGCTCTTGACATTTTAACCTACTGCAGGCTACACTTGTGACCACCACTTTCCCCCCTACATTCCTGTTCAGGGCAACAATGCCACTATTGCAGCGATGGCAAACTTACAAAGAACACCTGTTGTATCTGTTTTGCCACTTAGCTGCACTTAGGTACTTTCCTAAAGCACATCTTAGAGCAGGAGATGGACGTTGAGGAGTCTCTGAGAACAGCACACAAAGCCACATCACTCCGCTCCTGGGAGTCTGGACCCTGTCCAAAAGGAGCTGAGCAAAACAACTACCCTGGAGTAGTTGGACTGTTTTCTTACCCCTGCCCAGACACTACACCAGAACAGCCTGTGTGGAAGCTCCTCACTTGTTTCACCCAAATTTCCACCTATACAAACAGCTGGGGGGTTTCTGCAAATAGTTGTTTCCACCACAGCNAAGCAGACCCACTATCCTAGGGAATTACAGCTCCTTCCTGCCAAACGTGGCTGGCTTTGTAATTATGTGCAACATCACTCTTGGCAATGGGCCCTGCATACATTTTACTCACTGTTTTGTTCCCTCCTTTCCTTGTACTGCTGTCAGGGAGGGTGATGGCAATTGTTTGTCATTGGCTGTTAGCACAGAGCAAAGCGCTGGTCTCAACACTGTCTGCCTTGAAATCCAAGTAGCTAAACTGCAGGAGGCAAGAGTTTTCTTCCTGCTAGGCAGGAAGCTAATAGTTTCCCCACAAATTGTACAGGAAGGCAGGCTGTGTGGTTTTTACTATTTATTCCACTTATGGTATTAACACCCCCCATAAACAAGGATTTAGGTTGCTCAAAGCAGCCTTGGTCCATCATTTCAGCCCATAATTTCATATTTTCAGACAAACTCCTGCAAAGCTTAGCTCATTCTGCATAAATACAGCCCACCCAGTAAAGTCATTCCATTCAGCACAATAAGCAGCCTGTAGTTTTCCACAGTGGTCATCTTCACTAAGCCTGAGTTACTTTTGGGTAAGCTGTCATTCTTGTTCCTTCTGGCTGACTTCATCCATGGATGAAGTTCCCATTCTTAGCAGAACATTACCACCACCTCCTCCGCTCTCCCAGAAGCAGCATTTCCCAGGTCTCCAGAGTACCACACCTCACTAACTCGAGCCTTTTGCTGTCTCTTCTTCATTTCCTCTCAAAAGAAGGGCAGGTTTCTACCCCTCTGAGATCAAGCTCCCAGCCTAAGGAAGTGGTACTTCTCAACAGGTATTCTCTTCTGCCTTTACTCACTGAAGTCAACTCCCTTCTTAATTCAGGCAAGTAAAGACCTCTGCAATTTTCCCTCCAGGGTAGGAGACCAAAGCTCCAGCTGAGTTTGTAGCTGCTGTGCTCAAGGCTTTTTGTGCCTGTAAATTCACTTCTGCACATCAGCGAAGATGTTTCTTGAAAGCAACTGTCTTTCTCTGGCAGCTTGGAAACTGAAGGGAAAATGGAGAATGGCAGGTCTGATTCCTTATTCAGCTTCAGAGGAGCAATAAGCACCAGCGGGGTCCCATTATCCCCCAAACATCCACTGGAAAGACTTTCTGTGGAGCAGGCTCTGATGGCAGCTAACTGTTTGTCCACCACGACAGGAGGCCCAGGCCTGGCTCGCTGATTGATCCCTGTTCATGGAGAGAAGATGACAGCATGCAATTGTAAACTGCATAGAGAATAGAGGAAAATGCCTAAAAATACATAATTTCTCCCCTCTACGTTATGGAACACAGCTGTCACTGGTTCAGATTCACCTTTCTCATGCATTGTACTTGGGAGGGTTTTTTGCCAGAACACTGCAAGGAAAGACTGTTTAGTTGCTGCATAAACCTTGATGTGTTGCTCCCAGCTCTGTACTCTTCATATGCTCATGCAGTTTGCTTTAAATCAGCCTCCCAGGGGAAACCACCACCAACCATGAAGTGTTCCAGTGAAAACACTCAGAAAACAGAGCAACCACAAGAACAACTTCATTTTTCCCCTTTTCCACTCCTTTCAGTTTTGTGACTCTGCTTCATGGTCAGCTTAAAGCAATCAGTTCCTTGGGAAAAGGATGCTATTTTAGACACTGAATAAACCATGACACTCACAAGGCTGTAAGAATTAATGCACATAGTTACCACAGGAGTGTAGGGTGCCTCTTTCTTCTGGACTTCTTCTGCAGCATTTGAAGTAGGAGCCTCTGCAGAGCTTGGACCTGTCGGTGACATATCGACAAACGTCTCATCCACGACTCGGAAGCGGATCTCTTCCCCAATGTCCATGTAAAGGTCATGGGCCCCTTCTTCTGTCTCATATTCCCACACCCACACCTGCTCTGCTTCATCACTGCCCATGCCAAGGATTAAGGATGGAAACAATCAGTATTCTGCTGGACAGATCACTTTCTGACAGTTCTGAGAACAGACTCAATTCAAAGCCTTTTCACAGTTATTTCCCAAACCACAATGTGCTGTCCCAAGTCATCATCTGTGCAGCCCAGGGCCCCCATCTTTCTGATTTTCCTGCTTCAAGCTGTATGCTGCTGGTATACACACTCCCCAAAAAAACCCAGCAAGAGAAAAGTCCCCAAGACAACCTCGCCTATTGCACTGAAGTACATCAGACACACATGTATGTAGACATTACATGATGTGGTAAAACCTGCACTCTGTCTTCAGCAGCAGCCAAGACTGGAGGCAGGGATTACAACTCGGCTGTTATGGGGACACTGCCATTCATTTCTATCAGCGGGTACAATGGTCCTGCAAAACCTAATGAGCGTGAGGGCCTGTCTAGCTGTGATAACAGTCTGCGGGACTTGCCTGACACAACGGCTTAGCTTCTGCTGCTGAGCACCTTCATTGTTGCAGTGGTGAATGCCTGTTGGGCCAGCACTGCACAATCTTTTGAAATGAAGTAGTAAAGTTATCAAAGGTGATCAAAGGATACAACTTAGCTGGCTGCTGCAGGGATTCTGGTGGGATGACAATATCATCAAAGAATCCAATAGAAACTGCGGAGAAAAGAATTTGATTAAGACTGAAACAATCCTTTGCAAACAATATTCCACAGCAATTCCTAAAATGCATCTCTAGGCTCGTTCTCCTTCCATTCTCAGGAAGGACATTGAGATTATGTAGGAATTATTCTCTGAACCACAATGCTCAACTTCAGTTGGCAGCAAAGCAACCACCTAACTGAAAGTACATACAGCAACAGAGGGCATAGTCTTTGTGCCCGCTGAGAAAGGAAAAGGTTGTTTGGAGCAGGAATGGAATTGAAAGCGTTCCAAAAAATGAGTCAGATGCTATAGAGGTCTGTGACAGAAAAGAGCTTAGAAATCACAGATGTAGTATGTTAAATAAAGACTGATATAAAGTTAGAACAGCCCCCACATCCCCCTTGAGATTTCATTATGTTGAATTTTATCAGGGAATGGACCGTACCCAAATTCAGCAACAAAAGCAGCCAAGGTAACCTTATTGTCCTAATTTAACAACTGAGCAGCAGAGCTCCCTTGCATGCATGGCTCCTAGAGGAAAGGAAAGCAACTCACCAATTATATATTCCATGACTCTGGGAGCACTTTGTGCTCACAAAGACATTTCCCTGACATATTTTCAGGTACAGGAAATGAGCACAAATTTGCACACCACTATAGGAAAAATACATCAGACCAACACAAGTTGATAGTTCCACTTTGAAAAAAACAAATTCTATTAACTGAAGGAAAGGAATCCAGTCCATGCTCCAGATGGGCTTGCCAGTTATTCTTGGGCAAAAGGAAAGGGAAGTGCAGACACAACGACCAAGGTCAGGGGAAGCTGCCAGGCTCAAACTACCAATCACCCTCAGATCAGAGCAGCACTAGAGGCCAGTAATAGCTGTTAACCAGCCCACAGAGCATTATTCCAGCCGAAATCAGTGTCTCAACAGACCCAAGAGCTCTGCAGCTCATGTGTCCCTAATGTCAGAAGTTGCAGTTTACCGTGGATGCCATCCTGACTGCAGTTTTTAATCTGTCCAGTCAGAATCTCATCCAAGAAGGGATGGAAGACCACATAGCGGAAATGCACTTAAAAGAAAACAGATCATTAATGTTATGTCCATGTCAGTAAACCATAGTCCTTCCACAGGGTGGCAGCCATTAAAACGAAATCCCACATCCTATGTGCCCTCTAAAACACCCAGTTTCTTCTACTATTTCTTTACAGGCACTGATTAGATAGAAAAACGGGAAGAAGAGTTCTGATTCCTAACTGGTTTGTACAAATTTTGGCAGCAGCTGATCAGCAGTGTCCTGTTCCCAGCTCCTCAGTTTTGCAGCTCATAGAAAGAAAGTATAAGATGACAAACATGGAGCAGGGCCTCTGATTGAGTTTTGATGGAAGTACAATGCTTCACAATCAAGAATATCAGTTGAAATTATACCTTCTCGTAATACTTCTGCCTTTTATCTTTGTCTGCAATGCTGTATTTTCATTAAATGAAATATTTTAAATCAAATATTATCAGATCAAACAAGGTTCTCTAACATAACTGGATTTTTCCTCCAAGCTAGGTAAAATGTTTCTTACTAAGCACATGGCATTTATTATTACAAGAATGCTACACTAAGACAATCTCAGCCAAACAATGCTTCTGAGAAATTTAACATAATTTTAGCTGTACCTACTCAGTGGTCCTCTTTTACATAAAACTAGGCAATGCATTAAAGAAAGAGTTATTACCAGACACAACAGGATTTATCAAAGTGCTATCCCAGATTCCGAAAACAGACTTTTTTTCCCCGAGCTCAGAGAGAAAAGTACTCTNGGTGGGATGACAATATCATCAAAGAATCCAATAGAAACTGCGGAGAAAAGAATTTGATTAAGACTGAAACAATCCTTTGCAAACAATATTCCACAGCAATTCCTAAAATGCATCTCTAGGCTCGTTCTCCTTCCATTCTCAGGAAGGACATTGAGATTATGTAGGAATTATTCTCTGAACCACAATGCTCAACTTCAGTTGGCAGCAAAGCAACCACCCAGCTGAAAGTACATACAGCAACAGAGGGCATAGTCTTTGTGCCCGCTGAGAAAGGAAAAGGTTGTTTGGAGCAGGAATGGAATTGAAAGCGTTCCAAAAAATGAGTCAGATGCTATAGAGGTCTGTGACAGAAAAGAGCTTAGAAATCACAGATGTAGTATGTTAAATAAAGACTGATATAAAGTTAGAACAGCCCCCACATCCCCCTTGAGATTTCATTATGTTGAATTTTATCAGGGAATGGACCGTACCCAAATTCAGCAACAAAAGCAGCCAAGGTAACCTTATTGTCCTAATTTAACAACTGAGCAGCAGAGCTCCCTTGCATGCATGGCTCCTAGAGGAAAGGAAAGCAACTCACCAATTATATATTCCATGACTCTGGGAGCACTTTGTGCTCACAAAGACATTTCCCTGACATATTTTCAGGTACAGGAAATGAGCACAAATTTGCACACCACTATAGGAAAAATACATCAGACCAACACAAGTTGATAGTTCCACTTTGAAAAAAACAAATTCTATTAACTGAAGGAAAGGAATCCAGTCCATGCTCCAGATGGGCTTGCCAGTTATTCTTGGGCAAAAGGAAAGGGAAGTGCAGACACAACGACCAAGGTCAGGGGAAGCTGCCAGGCTCAAACTACCAATCACCCTCAGATCAGAGCAGCACTAGAGGCCAGTAATAGCCGTTAACCAGCCCACAGAGAGCATTATTCCAGCCAAAAATCGGTGTCCCAACAGGCCCAAGAGCCCTGCAGCTCACGTGTCCCTAATGTCAGAAGTTGCGGTTTACCGTGGACGCCATCCTGACTGCAGCTTTTAATCTGTCCAATCAGAATCTCATCCAGGAAGGGATGGAAGACCACATAGCGGAAATGCACTTAAAAGAAAACAGATCATTAATGTTATGTCCACGTTAGTACACCATAGTCCTTCCACAGGGTGGCAGCCATTAAAACGAAATCCCACATCCTATGTGCCCTCTAAAACACCCAGTTTCTTCTACTATTTCTTTACAGGCACTGATTAGATAGAAAAACGGGAAGAAGAGTTCTGATTCCTAACTGGTTTGTACAAATTCTGGCAGCAGCTGATCAGCAGTGTCCCAGCTCCTCAGTTTTGCAAGAAGCTCATAGAAAGAAAGTATAAGATGACAAACATGGAGCAGGGCCTCTGATTGAGTTTTGATGGCAGTACAGTGCTTCACAATCAAGAGTATCAGTTGAAATTACACCTTCTTGTAATACTTCTGCCTTTTATCTTTAATGCTGTATTTTCACTAAATGAAATATTTTAAATCAAATATTATCAGATCAAACAAGGTTCTCTAATATAAATGGATTTTTCCTTCAAGCTCGGTAAAATGTTTCTTACTAAGCACATGGCATCTATTATTACAAGAATGCTACACTAAGACAATCTCAGCCAAACAATGCTTCTGAGAAATTTAACATAATTTTAGCTGTACCTACTCAGTGGTCCTCTTTTACATAAAACTAGGCAATGCATTAAAGAAAGAGTTATTACCAGACACAACAGGATTTATCAAAGTGCTATCCCAGATTCCGAAAACAGACTTTTTTTCCCCGAGCTCAGAGAGAAAAGTNACTTTTTTCCCCAAGCTCAGAGAGAAAAGTTCTCTTCTTTCAGTTCAAGGAGTTGAGAAGCTGAACAGAGACTAAAGCAAGAAGGAAAGCCTGCCATTCTACTTCAGTGTTAGAGAAGCTTTTATTTGCAGGGAATGAGTTCTACTGGATTTAAAATTTAGACAAGGGGAGCCACATATAGTCAGTGTAGTTCCCTTCAAACAGGAGATATTCCATGTGCTCAACCTGTTTCCACACTGTAAACTGAAACTAGAAAAATGCATCTCTTACCAGTTTAAACCCTTATTTTAACTTAAGAAAAAAGAAATTTGCTTTTATGCACTTACTTCCAGTTTTTACTCACATTTGTCAAGAGTCAAAGTAAAGAAATTAGTCATTTCTTATTAAAAAAAAAATCACTAGANGAAGGACTGGCTATTTAAAGTATTTGTACCCAATGCTGCAAAGTAAATAAGAGACTTTCACCATGCTCCTCTTGCCCTCCTAACAAGACCAGAGTTAAGGCCGTGAACTTAAGGTTGTTAACTTTCCCTGACAACTGAACTCAGCTTATGTTTCTGGATCATTAATTAACCTTCTGCAACACAATATAACTGAGGAAAANATCAATTATTACAACTTATTTTCTATGTGCAGACTTTCAATAATTTTTAACTAAATTAACCCCTTCCTTACCCCACACCTATGGTTCTAACTGTAGAACAGAGATGGGCTGCTGGAGAAGGCAAAAAGGACTGGCTATTTAAAGCCGTATTTGTACCCAAAACTGCAAAGAAAATAAGAGACTTTCACCATGTTCTTCTTGCCCTCCTAACAGGACCAGAGTTAAGGCTGTGAACTTAAGGTTGTTACTTTCCCTGACAACTGAACTCAGCTTACATTTCCAGATCATTAATGAACCTTCCGCAACACAATATAACTGAGGAAAAGCACTTACCTTTGGTATGTGATGCACCATCCCCAGGAAATATGTATGAATCTTCCAGCTTTGTGATATCATACAGACAGATGCAGAGCCCAACATTGTACACAACCTTATAAGAGGAAAAAAAATATAATTTGAGAGCAGCGAATCAAGCAACCCACCAGGTAAAATCAAGCAAACCACGGAATTCATACATCATGCACACCTTTCCAAAGGGCAGCACGGGAGGGGTGGCAAGATGGGATGGAGGCTGTTTTGGAACACTGCCTTCAACCCCACCAGCAGCATAGGGGAACCCCAATTCAAGTGTTAGGGGAGCACATTTTCACTGGCACTGGAAAGAACTGTGCTACAAAACGAAACCCCTGGGGAAATTGTCAGTGATGAGCGAACCTGAGCAGCCAAGACAGTAAACAGGTCCCCATCATTCACCAGTCCCACAGCTTGTCCAAATGCTAAACATACTTTCTGCTACAGTTACACTCTCAGAAGCCTCTAGGCTTGCGTTTGTCTTAAATTATATTAGCTTTGTGGAGCTTTGGTTTCTCTGCTACTTCTGAGACAGCTTCACTGCCTACAAAACTTGAGGAATCTACCAGTCACCAGTGGATGAAGGGAAGACTTCTGCTTTCATAGCCTGCATGTATAGTCTGCTATTCACAACCCTCGATCCCTTCAGGTTGCTCTTTTGAGCTGCCTTCAGATTTACAGCTGCATTTTGAGTTTTGCACCTGCCTCGTGTTGAAAGCCATGTGCTAATCACAGTCCCGGGGCTGCACAGGGAAACTGACCACCCAAAAACACTTTCTATATCCTGCAACAAAGACCAACTTCTTACTGCTACCATGTATCTCAACTACAGCACTAGCAGTTGAAATACACTAACCGCAGACCGAAACAGCTATTAACAGCTTCATTTCTCTTCCAGTATTAATGTTCTACATGTGTTTGTATACTCTTGTTTCTTTAAATTCCCCACTAGATGGATTAATTTGCATTTATTTTTCAGGCTGCATTTTGGACCGCTCCTCTAAACCCAAACCAGCAGCTGATCTCGCTTCCCCTCCATGCTTCTCTGCCCCATCTGGTGTCTCAGTATCTTCGCATTATAGCATCAGACATTAGAAAAATGTCCCCTCTGAGATGATCCGTGCTGTCTCTTTGTTTACAGTCGCCGGGGAAGGCCTTCACGTCTAACCCACTCTGACACTTTACCCACGCACCTCAGCAGGCACAAATAAAAGGAAGAAACGCTCGGGGATGTCGTGATGCCTGCATCAACCTATACGTGACCCACGCTTTACCTTATTGGCCAATTTCTTGTTTAGCTCTTCAGCAATGGATTCGTTCAGTTTCCTTTCAAACTGCCAGGGAGGAATTCTTACAGTGTCAGTCATCTCCACCAGGACAAACATGGTGGTGGGGGGCGAGGAGATGCCAACAGCCTCGGGAAGTGGAGCGCTGCGATGACCGGGCCTGGGAAGGCACCCCAACGCGTGGCACGGAGCCCGCCAAGGCGGTATCCCGGCTGTCCCGAAGGAAACGGGGCTGGGAGCGGGCGGGATTCCAGGAGCGTTCCCTCACCCATCTGTCGCGCCACTTCCGGCGCCGCTGCCGCCAATCGCGTTCGGCTGGCAGCTCACGCGCCCTGATTGACACGGGGCGGGGCACCCGCGGCCGCCATTTTGTCCCTCATCGGGCGGAGCGGCGCCGGGCCGGGCTTGGCACTTGCTGTCACCGGAGCGGGGAAGTGTTCGGTGGTCCACTGGAGGGGCTGGTTTATGGCCAATATAAACGTGGAATGGGGCTCAGCAACCGGGCGTCCTTTGTAGAGATGCTCTGTAGTTCTCTCCTTCCCCCCACAGCAATTTGGTCCCCGGGCGCTTTCTCCCGTGCCGCAGCTGAAACAATTCACAACTGCGGTTATTCTGATTTAATTTCTCATTTTCGTAAACTTTAATACAGATACGGGAGAGACATCACAGAACAGGTCAGGTAGGAAGGGACCACAGTG
>VZTR01000785.1:0-14893 GCA_013400775.1 Chaetops frenatus
AATAGAATGTTTAGTTTTTTATTTACAGACACACAGAGACAGTCACTCTTATACACACAGACAGGACTTACTAGGGAATGCATTTTATTTGATGCTTGATTCTTGACAAATGGCACATTTATAAGATGCTCCTTGGTAAATTTTAATGCAGAATTACTTTATTTCATCAAAAATATCTAGGCTTTTGTTCCACTTTATCAATACTTGCTCACTATATGTGGGTTGTATTTTGTGAACATTCACATTCAATCACACCTCCTCCACCTCTAGTGTCACATTAAAATGTCATAAGAAAGTGACTGGGTGACCCTCCTCCTTCATGGAGTTACAAATATTGTCTTTTTTAATCAGTGTTAAAAACTCCATCTTGACTTTTCCTGTTACTTCATTTTAACTAACACTTCTTGCATCTGGTTGAATGTTTTCTTCTCTTACTATTATTAGTAAAATTTGAGAACCAAATAGTTCCAGCCAAAAGTTTTAACATCTGGTCAGTGGGATTGGGAGCTTGGATGCCTCATGTCCCACATCTCCAGGCTGGGTGTTCTGGTTGGGCTGGGTATTTCCTTCCAGAATCACTGAGATGCATCATGGGACCAGTAGTCCTGCTATTTTTGGAAGCCATTTAATGCCTGTTGTAGTCCAGTGACAAATGACCTTCTTGGCTGTTTTCAGCTGGCCCAGCTTCTTTAATTAATCTTGCTGTAATGTCACACTTCAACTTCTGCAATTGTTCTCTGGCTTTCCATGCTGAGAAAAGTTTGTGTTTGTGTGACAGTCTGGCTGCTGGCATTCACTGTGTGCCATTTGCACTACTTTAAATGCACAGGATTCCTATCTTTGCCTGTCCAGGCTCTTGTTGACTTTGAAAGAAAAGGAAAAGTAAGAAGAAACACATTACTTTGATAAATACTGAGTGTAAAGGATAGTGTACATTGAAACAGAATGTTCCTAGATTTACTTAGCAACCTTAAGTATCTAACTTTACATAGAAAATTCTCTCTGGTTTACAGTTATTGCATTTAAGATTTTTCTGACTAAGATTTAGATTTTTTGTAAAGCAGAGTTTAATAGGTAAAAAGTAAATGCAATAGTATATGGTTGTTATCTTGTAACCCTATCAAATCTGGCTGAAGGCTCAGGTTTTCTGTACAGAGCAAGAAGATAACTTCAAAAGCTCAAATAGTTTGTAGTTTGGAGAAGCAGTCAACTGAGAGAACTTAAAGATCAAAGCAAGAATATCTGATTTTAATGATGCAGAACATATGCTTCACCAAAAACCTTTTGGATTAAAAAAGTTAATGTAATCAAAGAGAACTGAACTCTTTGTTTGGATCTAAGAGCTCTATGTTGAAGCACTCTGCACAATATCCTATAGTGCACTGCTACAGTAGTTGTCTATAAGGAGTGAGTTAAAGGAAACTTAAGAGAAAACTGAAGCTGATGCTCAGCAACTTTTGTTCTGAAGATCTCAAATATTTTTGTTGAAGAGCCCTGAAGAGTGTTGAATCTGCAGATAGACATAAAAAGCATAAAAAGCAAGATTGTTCTCTGGGAACCTGATTAACCTTATTCAAAAATGACAATTCAGGAAGTTCCTCTGGAGACTTTTTTATTTACAGCTAAAAAAAAAAAAAAAAAAAACAACAAAAAAAAAACAAAAAAAACAAAACTAAAGAAAAAAAACCTAGCTGAACAGAGACAGAGCTGCAAGAGGGAAAAAATGCCCAAGGGTGTAAAAGTTTCCTTTCATTTCAGTTTAGTAAAGGGAGGTTATGTAGTCCCCATGCCTGGATAGAACAGCATTGATAAAATCAATTTCATGCACAAAAAAAGATACTAATTGAATGATAATTATAAAGAAAAAAATTACTGGACAAGGAAGCTAGGTAACAATTCTGTTTTGCAATAGCTTCTCAGAGTCTGTTCCAAAGTCCCTTCAAAGCGATGGAAGTTTTTCCATTGATTGCAGTGAGTTTGGATGAGACACTGTAGGCAAATACAAAATGTATTTGAAAATAAATAACATATCAACAATAATGTATAGAGTGTGCTGGTTTTGTTTGTATGTAACTGTATATATCTATCTATATATATGTGGACTTTGATGATCCTTGGAAGTCTTAACTCAGGATGTTCTATGATTCTGTGAAGAATTGTAGGCATACACCATTATGTGGATTTCTTCTTTTAAACATACTCTGGAAGCACCAACTCAGTCACAGTTGCCACTTGTCAGAAAAAAAAACCAATTCTTACTAATGTAAAAGTGTACTTTTTTTCCCCTTGCCATCACTAGCATGTTTTACTGATAGCTCTCATTTCTTATTTGTTGTGACATTGCTGTTTTATTCTTCTTGTCTATGTATTTGAATCTTTCTGACGTCTTTCTCAGAAAGCCTTAGGGGAAGGAAGGGCTGTCCCCCCCTTTCCTAAAGCTAAAACAGGTTTATGTTTAGGTTGTTTTTTTCCTACCACTGTGTTGTTAAATTTTGATTGAGACCAGTGCCAGAATTGTGTAAATAGCTGGAGCTCCATTGGCCTTGACAAAACTAGACTGAAGTATAAGAGTCCAGCTCTGAACCTTGGTATTCATGTAAGTGAAAGCTGTGCTTGTTATGCCACCACTGGTTTCTTTTTCTGTGATACTAAACTCATTCTACAGCCACAGAAGCTCACTGAGGCCAGTCAGGTAGAAAGCCAAAGTTAATAGAAATGTTCAGCACATTTTTATTGAAGCAGTGTTTTTTTGCTTTGTGATGTGACTTCGAAGGTTAAAGAGTAGCAAAATCACCACAAGCTCCATTTTACATTTACTGGGTCATTCTGCATCTGATCTTTTGAGCTGCCCTTGCCTTGAATAAACATGCTTTGCAAACCAGCTAAATCAAGACAAAAAGATCCCTTTGATATTTATTAGCTGAGCATCCCTGCATGTGTCACTGGGCTCATCTTGAGAGAAAGATGAACTGGTTTTCAGGCATGAGGCTTGTTTCAGAGGGAGGCCAGGTTTGCAAGCTGTTGTGTGTAACAGAAAACTCTCAGAGTTAACCCTCTCCTTTTGCTCTTCACTGCTGGCTCTGTTGTGACTGAGATTAACAGACAACTGAGAGCAGACACACTACTACAGGTTCCATCTTCTACCTGCCATTCTCCAAGACTGTATGTGATAAGTTGTCAGGAAAGCAGTGTTTAATGAATGCCATTGATTTAGGAAGATATATTACTTATATATGGCAGACCCTGTTTGAGAGCTAAACTCTGCTGTGAGGACTTGGTGAACCCTGTTCTAATCCTGGAAGAATTTCTGAACTTCAGATCAATGGGACTCTTAATGTAACAGGGTAGGTCAGGGCTCTGGTAGCATTTGTGTTAAGAGGGATTATTTTGTCTTGTGTTCTGGACCTCTGAAAAAAGTCCAGGTGCAATAATCCCATCAGTCAATAATTTCAGATACTTGCTAACCTTTGTGGTGAGAGATTTTCAGTGGCTGCTGTGTTCAGGCTGCCACGATATGTTCTTGTCACACAGAGGAGCTGAAGACATTGGCTTGTCTACCTTTGCCTCTTGAGGCCTTCTGCAGTCACAGTGGAGTCTGTTCCAGAGTCTTGGTGGCATTTACCACTTTTTGGTGTTTGTTTGCTTGGAGGAGGCTGGATGCTCAGATTGCTACAAGTTTTCTGATGTGCATCTCCCTTGGAATTAGGTCTTCCTTTCCAAGATGCCCAACAGCTGTTTTTTCAGGTGCTCACTGACTGCTGACCAGTGCGTGTATCTAATACATCATTCTTTATTGAAATCAAGTGTCAAGTTTTTGACATATAGTAGGGTAGGTTTTCAAAAGCAAAAATAAAAGCTGTGTGTTTGTGCCCTAAGTAACACCGGTTTTAAACTGTGGGTTAATTCAGCACCCATAAAGTCTGATGCATCTCAGGTGTCCATGTGCAAAACTAGCAATGTTGCTCTTGTTCCTCTGGCCTGGGATGGCAGTGCCAGGTTGGCACCGTGGGCTGTGGGCAGGCTCACTCCTCCCTAGTGAAGCCTGTTGTGCTGTGCCATCTTTCTCAGGTATTGATTTTTCAGGTTGCATATCCGCTTCTGAGTGTATGTCTGATAGCTCTTACTCTAGTACATCCTACTGAGTATTCATCATCCCCTTATTTAGCCACCTGTGTACATTAAAATGAGATTTAGGTGCAGCGAAAGAAAATAGCAAGATCTTACTTGATGAAAAGTAAAGAGGAAATAATTGAATTTGTGAGACTTGTGTACTTGGATGTAGGGCAATTCATCAGATAAGATGGTGAATCCAAAATATGATTGTGAGAAGGAATCAATGCATTGTTGCACTGCTAAAGCAGTATTTTTCCTGTTCATTAGTTACTTCATCTTATATGCAAAATATATAGACATGGGCATAAATTTACTGCAATTGCCAATGAAACCACTCAAGGAGTCCCATAAGAATTTATGAGGAACACAGTTCCCTACAACAGTGAAATAGCAAAAGCCCAATTAATCAGTGGTTCTTTGCAGATTTTAGACCAGAACTGGCATGCTACCAAATGGCCCTCAGAAGAGGCCTAAAACAGCTCAGGAAATGATTTAATGGGCACCTGGTCACAGATGTGTTCCTGCCAGACATACTGTCTGCAATGGTACATCCCAAAACAGCCCTAACAGGGTCTGAAATGCAAGAAACGTACACAAAAGTTCTCTTCAGATTTGGGGAGGCAATAAAAGAAACAACAAAAACCCCAAACCCAGAAAGAAAAATCTGTTACGTAGTCTTCCTAATGTCTTAACTTTCCTGTTAGTCATGCTGGCAAGTACGCATGTTCTTGCTGACATTTTGGTCAGTATTTCATAATTTCTCTGATCTTTTGTCAAATCAGGCTATATTTTGTTTATCTTGTCCACTTAATTCTCCTTGTTGCAAAATAGCAGGAAGGAAAGTTCTTTCTCCTGGCCCGGGAGGGTTATAAATGTTCACCAAAACCCATCAAACCTGCCAGTGGTGGTTGATCCTGTGATACAAACTGCTAATAAGTTGCCCGATTTTGCTCTGCCCCTGTTTTTGAGTGCTCATGGTGCTGCTGAACAATGATTTCATTCTCTTCTTCATGCTGTTCAATGTAGAGTTGTTGCTCATAACTTTAGCACCAAGTTACTCACTTTGCCCAGGTGATGGAAACCTGCAGTTAGGAGTGTTGCTGTTATTGATGTTTCTGGCCAGGTTCTCAGTTGGAACAGGAATTGATGAAATAGCTCTAATTTTCTTGCATAATTTCTTTCTGCCATAATTAGATCTGATTGTTCCGATCTTTGCATGTAGTTGAGGAGCATATGTAAGGTCGTTGGCATTTCAGAAGCTCTGGCTAATTTGAGTTTTAAGGAAAATATTTAGAAAAGTGAATTTGTATAATCATCTAAGTTAAGCATGTTTCCATTTGGTTCACTTTGAAGTTTCTGCTGTGATGAGACTTTAGTGAAGTTGATTTCACATTTCTGGTAGGAACTTTTAGGAAAACCCTTAAGAAATATGAGACATATTTTTAGATATTAGACTGAAAGAAATGTTTCTTAAATGCTTAAAAATGTAAGTAATCCTTATTTAAGTATAGTGGGATTGCCATAATTCTGCCTTTACTGATAATTATTAAAATACCTAAATAAGAATTAATTTGCAGTCCTGCTTATGAATTCATTACTGTTTATTTCTAACACTTCAGCACATTTCAGATGTGTATTACTTGCCTTCCTTACAACATATTATTCCTGTTCCTTAACCCATCTTCTTCATGACAAGAACAGATGCATGTGAGTCCTGCTTTTCTCACCTCCACATCAACAGTGCTTACAGAAAAGACTGCAGCTAGGTGCAGTGAGGAGCTGCCTTGCATGATGTTTGCCCTTGACAAATATTTAAAGAAGACCTTTGAGTCTGGTGGAAACAATTACAGTTAAATTTTTTGTGGCACTTATGGAACACTTTAGGGTGAAATTGATCTTGCCCAATAATAATGTTCTGATTTTTGTGGTAGAAGTCTAATTTCAGTGAATTAAATGGCTCCACTTGATGATAAATAGATGAGGGTAGGCATCTATAGAAGATGGTCCCAGGGCCAGGTGGTGTGTCTGATTCTTTCCAGCACGTGTCAGACACCCACAGTCTATAATGGGTGGAGATGTAAAAGGAAGCAATACATGCAAGACTAAAAGCAGAAGTGTGCTGTGCTTTATCATAGATATTTGTGATCTATCCTGTTCTTGTACATTCTTCTACTCATCCGTTTCCATGAGATCTATGTGAACCCATTTTCCCCTCAACTGTTTTCTAGGGCTTAAGAAGAAGGGTCTGTATTCAGTCGGTTCTGCCTCCAAATTACAAGACTGAGGCACAGAGAAATTGTTGCTTTTCATTTCCATCTTTTAGGTTTATAGGATGATACAAATGTTTTTGTCTCTTTTAGCAAGCTGTAGAATGCATCGAACTGACTATTGCATCATTCAAATGGAAAAACCTCATTTTGGGTTAGAAACATCTAGCATTTCCTCTAATCTGCACACTACTTCACATAAAACCCAGGGTAAGCTGTCTTCAAGCTCACATAACCCTATTTTTTGTGAAAGGCAGGTTGAGAAGTGTGAGAAAGAGAGGAAAGAGATATTATAATTTCTTTCTCCCTCAGAACCCTTTTTAAATGATTTCCTGGTAACACAAACCCTTGGTGTGGCAGATGGATTTTATGAGAATTAATTGTAATAAGACTATATACAACTGTCCCAAATGTTTTCAAAGCCCATTTCCTCCTCTTTATTTTTTCTGATGTCTGCTACAAGAGCATGTCATAAATAAATGTAGCAAGACTATTTCTAAGTTATAGAACTTATTTTAGTTTTCACTTTCACAGAGGAATAAGTAGGGGTATTTAAAAGGGGACTTGGCTGCAAATACCATTAAGAGATTACTGTAAAGGAAAATGCTGCACTGCTGCAATAGGATGGGCTACATGACCAGACTACATGTTTTGCTTTGCCATCTGTGATTCCTTGGGACACTGAGAAATGACGCTGGGGATAGGGGTGGAAGAAATCCCTCACCACAACTTGATATGATCACATAAGAGCAAGAATGCAGAATTCCTTTGCTGTTTCCCAGCTGCTGCTCACATGGTGCTGGGAGCTGAATGCTTCCCTGTGCCATCTCTAGCACTGACTAATAGGAGAAGAAGTAAACAGAGCACAGCCCATTCTGAAGGTCCATGTTTATATTGTATCTTGGTAGGGAATATCTTATTCAGGAATTTCAGTAACCTAGAAAAACTAGGCAGATGTGTGTCTCCATTTCAGAATAAAGGCATAGCCTGTGGCTTCTGCTTTTGGGAGCACTCTACTCTTACTTTTGCTTCAGTTTGATCATTCTGGAAAGATGAGAATTTAGACCTCCTAGTAGCTTCATGGGAAGTTGACAACATTCATCTTTCTTGATGAAGAGACCATAAAGCTGTAAATGTTGTGACCAAATGGAAGAATCCAAAAACAAACACAGCTTTTTAAAACTTGGTCATCTGTATATAGGCAAATAGCAAGCCCATGCACAAGACTAGCAACTAAAAGAACATACTAGGGGAGGTTTAGATTGGATTTTGGGGAGAAATTTCTTCACTGAAAGGTTAGTCAAGCATTAGAACAGACTGCCCAGGGAAGTGGTGGAATCACTGTCCCTGGAAGTGTTCAGAAAATGTGTAGATGTGGTGCTTTGAGACATGATTGACCTGTTGAAAGATATTGACCTGTTAGAGTGAGTCCAAAGGAGGGCCACAAAGTTGATCAGAGGGCTGGAGCTCCTCTCCTGTGAAGACAGGCTGAGAGCATTGGGGCTGTTTGGCCTGGAGAAGAGAAGGCTTCAAAGGAAACATTAAGCAGCTTTGCATTGCTATTAAGAGGGTCTACAAAAAAGATGGAAAGGGACTTTTCATGAGGGCATGTAGTGATAGGACAAGGAGAAATGGCCTTAAGCTGAAGGATGTTAGGTTAAGATCAGATATTACAAAAAAGTTCTCTACTATGAGGATGTTGAAGTGCTGGCACAGGTTGCCCAGGGAAGCTGTGGATGCCTCATCCCTGGAGGTGTTAAAGACCAGGTTGGATGGGGCTCTGAGTAACCTGGCCTAGTGAAAGGTGTCCCTGCCCATGGCAGGGGAGGGTTGGAACTGGATGGTCCTATACAACCCAAACCGTTCCTGATTCTATGGTTTAGTGGTGGACCAGGCAGTTCTGGACTAGTGACTGGACTATATGATCCTAGAGGGCTTTTTCAACCTAAGCATTTCTATGATTCTGTGATTTTTGCCCCTTTTTTTTCTAGCTTGTGCACTTTATTGTCTTTCCTTTCATGTATATGAAATTGTTTATCTGTGTAATAGTTCCTGTTTCTGAAATAAGAAACTGACACAAACAAATAGTGCTCTTGTATTTTCAAAAATTTTCAGTACTACCTTGTCTAATATATTATTAATAGAAACAAGAGACATTCCTCAGGTAAAAAAGCAGTACGGTCACTTGGCATTTGGGACCTTCTATGATAATGCAGTCTTAGAAATATGAGAGATACCATGGCATTTTGGTTGTGAGGAATTGGAATTTGAATATGGTTACAGTTTCAGTACCAGCCACAGCGAAGCTGCACAGGGAAGGAGCATGGTTTTTTTTCTGCCATACTTTTCTGGCAGGGTTAGGTGGGGTAGAGGACACAGCTTCTGGCATCTACATGTACTCTGGAGCTGTAAAAGCACCTTTCAGAAGAGAAACCAAAAGAAATGTTACCTATGTGACCTGTGAGAGGCAGATGACACCTGGCTGCAGAAGCAGGGCAGCATGGCAGGGCAGAGCACAAACACATAGGAGGGATGAGGCCCTCAGCAGACACTGCAGAAATGCTGTTTGAGATGCAGGAAGAGGCTGCTAGCAGAACCCAGTGATCCCAGAGACCACCTTGAGAACCAGGGATTTTGTAAATTAGAAGCCTCATGGACATAGCACTCGAAGGGTAGCATTGCAGAGAGAAATAAATGCTTCTGTGAAATTTGTTAAGTTTGTAGAAGAGATACTCAGAACACCTTTTCTTTTCTCTTTCTGCTTTCAAACTTTGCTCCATGAGAGATAATTAAACATCTTTTGTGAATTTGCTGCAGGAAATATGAAGTTATTGGTGTGTGTTATAATGTGTGTGCTTTATTTGCTTCTATAAGCAATTTAAAAAATCTAGATTTAGGCATTTTGTTTGTTATTATTTATTAATAGGGTTAATTACAGCTCTGAGCCATGGAGATTAGTATGTGATTTTCTAAGCTTGCATTGATTGATTATGGTAATATATCTTAAGAAGTACTGCTCAAATGAATTTTTTGGTATTTTTTGGGTTGGATTTTTCTGCCTGGAGTTTATGATCTATTTAATTTTATACCAAGAGGAATTTGAACTTCTATTTACTGCTCCTTTTTTTTTTTTGTTCTGATTAATATAAAATTGTCTGTTTCATCTGTAGCTACAGTTTTTTTAACTTTGGTGGTTTACACTTAAATGTAAACTTGTGTGTAGGACAGTTTATGAACTCCTCTCTGTATCCATGAAGTAAAGAAGGGATTACAGATTTTCCTGTATTTCATCTTGATTGATGTGTGCTCAGGCATCAGGGCTGACCTGTGTACATGCCTTCTAGGTGGTATCAATAGCTTGTGAAAGTGCTTGAATTAAAATATACTGTTGTAAAAAAGAGTAAAATGCAGATATGCTCAATCTCTTTATTTGCTGCTGAAATTTTTCCACTAGGCTCAAGTGTAGTGAGGCTTTTGTGTGATTTTGGACCCTTGCTTTGCAAAGCTGTGATGTGAGAATGTTATCTTTTTTTGTAGGAAATATTAAAGAGGACAAGCTGGCCTTCCCTTCTTACTCTGCCCTGATCTGCGGTTCTCAGGAGCAGTGTGGTTGGGTTGTGTAGCAAAGATACTGAGGTCTCCTCCTGTGCATTAGCTTTGCTGTGGGCAAAGGCCTTTGTGCCAACAATGGGAAGAAGTGGATTTGCCATAATGATGTTCAACAGCTTCCAAAAAAATAGAGAAAAAAAAGAGGCTGTTTTTGTATAGCAATAATGCAGCTTATACTTTATTAATCTGCTTCCTGGAAAAAACCTGTTTTCCCAGAGAAAACCTATGCATAGGATCCACATAAGTATTTTTGCATACATACATACACAGGATCCAAATAAGTATTTTTGCATACATACATGCACAGGATCCAAATGTGAAAATGCTGCATCTGTTTCTTTCTCTAATTGTTGAGGCCATATTAACTATTTAGTTGTGCAGATATACCTGCCTCTGCCATTAACTTGTTTTCCAGAGTATGCTGTCCATCTGCTTCAAACTGTCTAAATGCATGCTTGGCTTCATTACTTACTACTACAAATCAAATAATAAGGGATAAACTGCCTACATGACACAGCCTGATTTGCATCACAGGTACGTTTATTTATTTCTAGCAGCTAAATGATGCTTCCTCGGCTGGTCTGGTTATTAATTTGGATTTATGTAGTTTCTACATGATTATTTTGCAGCTGTCTTATTGTCTTTCTCTCTTCTGTCTTTCTGTCTGTCTTTTTCTCTCTTGCTTTCTTTTCTCATATTTTTTTGGAGTGGGAATTACTTTCATATTTCATTTCACTGAAAAAAAAAGTCTAATACATGTAGTTCAGAGGTTACACAGATTAGAAATGGTATATAAGACATTAGTGCTGTTAAGTGAATTCGTAGTATTTCTCTGTGTTTCCTGCATGTACTGCATGTGATTTAGGAGTATTTCCCCATCCAATTTGTAGATACAAAAAACACCCTCAGGTTTTTATCACTGATTTAATAGCAGATGGACCTTCCCGCGCTTCCTCATTGTTTCAGGGCTTTGTGTTGACTCTCCATCTCTAACACTAAACTGGTCTTTCAGTTATGGCATCAACTTACTTTTTCACTTTTTTTCTGAAAACTGTAACAGAGAGCAGTTGGTTGGCATAAATTCTATCCTGGAGCTTGAAAAATGAAATATTTTTTGAAATGAAAACAGATACAACATGTAGGGCTGATGCAATAAAAGGAGAAACCTGTGTATATTTCAGCAATACAAGAGGAGGTTCATTAAAGAACACTTGAAGTTTGACCAGGATTTGTAAGGAAATCATAGCAAAAGGCATCTTGCTGTTCTTGCTTTGCAAGAAGTATGACTGAAGCACAATTTTAATTTCAGCTTCTCCATTGAAATGGGATTAGTGTATTCTTTGTATTAAACCTCTTGTGATTCTGTACCATTTAGAACTTGTTTGTTCAAAACTACTGTCACATTTAGTACTGAGAGAAAATTTTTCTGCTACAAAAAATATTTCAAGAATAAAGTTTCTTATATTTTATTGTCTGTGTCTGTGGGTAAAAGGCTTCAGCTACAGTTGGTCTGAAAGTACGGTGCAGAGGTCATGAGGTGCCCTGCAACTGAAGTCACCTAAATAGGTTGCTGCCTGAAGAGGAATATTGTTAGTTTGAAAGAGGGATTGTGGCACATCCCTTCTACCAAAGCATTCCTTCACCCAGCTGCATTTGCTCCTGATTTTGACTCCTCAGTATGGCCTTATCCATCTCTTACTGTAACGCTTAGAAGATCCTCCTTGGCATCTCTAGCAGTTGAATCAAGTTTCGTGTTGAGCTTCCTTATTCACAGTCAGTCAAAGCAAGCGTGATATTTTTTACTTCTGGCTACTAACAATAGCCACTAAATCACTGCAAAACAGTGTTTGCTTTTTGACCCAGTTGCCTACACAGGCATTCTTTGGAACAAAGCAGATATGCTTTTTAGTGTGTTATGAAGATAACACAGCAGCTGTATTTGGCAAGGTTGCCCTGGTTTAAATATCAGTGTCTCCCAGACTAGAGGATGTCAAAAATGGGAAATAACTATGACCATAATAGATGACTATGTAAACCATGGCTTATCATGAAACATGCAAGGAAAATACTCTGGATCAACAAAGGTTTGGTTTGCTTATGTCAGGCAGCTGATGTATTTAACTTTCTATATTGCTTTGACCTTGGCTTGCATACAGTATTATTACTGAGTATCACAACCTCTGTCACTTTTTCAGATACATACTCAGTACAAGAAACTGAAAGTGGACTGGACCAAAACTTCATACTTTAGAAATACAGAATATTTTGAAATCAGATAGTGATTTCAACAATGGGTTAAATACTGTAATAAGAATACATCATATGGCATTAGTTGGGAAAAAATTTATCTGTGAAGGTTTTTAATTTTATTCCTGGAATTGATCTCTCTCATTCTGCTCAACTCAAAAAGTCTATGTATTTATTTAGTAGCATGGTTGTTTAAGTTTTTCTTGCAATAAGGTAACTTATACAAGTGGCAGAATATATTTTGCTATTTCTCTTCATCAATTTACATCACCTACCTCTCTGAAGCATTTATCTTCTGCTAGTTTGAAGTAGTGTGTATTCTCATGCCCATAGGCATGTCATTTTAGCAGTGCGCAGATGGAGGTGAGGTTGTATTTAGGAGAAATAATATATTAATAATAATAGCAATAATAAACACCTGCTGGACTATGTGAAGATTTAGCTGTAGTGTGCAGGTGATCCACTTCCCTCCTTCTGAATTGCAGCCACAGAAAGAGTTAAAAAAACCTGAGGGAACAAGAATGTACCCCTTTTATTTACATTTATATCACAGTAATGAAAAGTTGACAGCTCAAGAGAAATCTTAAAATGATAGATTCATACAATGGCTTAGGTTGGAAGGGACCTTAGATGTCTTCTGGTGGTGAAAGGAAGTATTAATTATGAGGAGAAATTTAAGCAGCTTGCAGCCTTTTCCACAGAAGGAAACATTCCTATGCCATTAAGGTGCAGTGGATGTTTTTGGTTTTGTTTTTCTTTTCAGAGAATACATACATTTCTGCTGCACTGTCCACAGCATGTGTTAACAGAAATCTGTTCCAGTGATTTGAATAGTTGCTGATCTAAGACAGCAGCTAGGAATATCTATCTAAATGGTAATAAGAACCTTGAAGGGTAATCCACGTTAGTGTGCAAAATACTCAAAATCTTTGTGAGTTTCATTTTGTCTCATTCTTGTTATTAAAACCAAGTAAATCCATGATTTTCCAATAGAATTATTCTAGAGAAATAGGAAAGAATTTGACGATAGTTTCTGCCAGGCAGATTTGCAATGTTACTATATCATAATTTCTGGTGGGTTCGACAGTTATATACAAATATATATATGTAACCAGGGCTGTTGAACAATAAAACCCTGGTAACAAAGTGGGCTGGAAAGTTAATGAGAGCTTTCTGCAGGCACTGGGTCCTTCTCTATGGCCCTTATTGTAGTGGAAGTGAGAAAATTTTACCTGGAGACAATACTAGAGCTTTTAGAAAAAAATTCTGGTAAAGAAGCTAAAAGAGAAAATTTTCTTTCCTGAATTGATTCTGAAATAGTTTTCTGAAACTTAAGAAAAATATTATCAGGAAACTAATTATAAAAGTAGTATGACTTGAGGCTGTGAATTTATGAAATTAATTCATCCCTGCTACTGGCTTGAGTAAAATGTTAAGTGAGTTTAAACAGAACAAATTATTCTCTCCCTGTGTTCTTGAAACAAAAATGGGAAATGCAGTGCTACTGCATTGGTATAAAATGTGCAGTGCCAGTTTCAGTGCAGTTGGAAGGTATTAAAATTGCCGATTTTTACCATTCAAATGATACCAAGAGTAGAAGAAAAAAGACTTATTTTTATCATATTGCTTGCTGCAGACTTAGTTTGAAAAACCTCCAAGATCTATGGATTTTGAATACTTCCTTGACTAAATGACTCATTTGATCCATACTTCCCTCTGTTATTGGGACAGACTCTTAGAATAAGATCTGAATCTTTGACCCATCTTAATGACCTGAGTGCTTTGTTTTGCATGACATGTGCAAATCAGCCTCTATTTTTAAAAATATGCCATTTAGGTCTCCTGTCAGAGAGTGTTGTGTAGTCAGGTAACTGGTCTTGTAAAATGAATACTTCCATAATTGACAGATTTTAAAATACTTTGAAAAGAATGCTTTAAAAGTATTGGATGATTCAGTATAACTACTTCCTTGCATTAGATGGTTTCTATGGTTCTGACAGCGCCGTTATGGGATCCTTATATGGTCTCGTGCTCTATTAAGAGGTCATCAGTAGGTAGAAAGTGTTGGTACTGTGAAACTTAAGATGTGAGCAGTGTCAGTGTCACAGGCACTGTAGCAGAATGGGTTATTTGTGATAGTAACCAACTGCTTGACTTAGTAGATTCGATAATACTCCCTTGGCCATTTATTCTGTAATCTGTTAATCATAATTAATGTACCTTTCATGTAAAGTCTGACCTCATAGCAGAACGCTGCAAAAAGATGAGTATGAATACACATGTTCAGTGGAACATTAGTCTGTAGTCATTAAAGTATCATTTATATAATATGAAAGCTTAGAAGATACAGATTTTCAAAATATATTTCTTTTTCTCTTAATATTTTTGGGCTTATGCAAATTTTATTTACCATTAGTTTTTAAGGTACCTATAAGTTTAAAAGTGGATTATGACATTGATGGGAAAAGTTTGCTGTCAGAACAGTTGTCCCAGTCGCGGATTTGTATCTAGAAAAAGATGTCCTCACCTATTGCAAGAGAGGTGTTATTGTATTTTTTTGATTTGTTTGTGTTTTGTTTTTTCTGTTGCATAATTATTCTGCTTTGAAGAGCATTGAATTCAATATATCAGTGCAGAGGAAAAGATGGTACTTCAGT
>VZTR01000785.1:15978-28589 GCA_013400775.1 Chaetops frenatus
ACATCTAAAGCCTTTTATTATTGCTATAATGATTCCTTGAGAGATACCCTATCATCTGCTATGTGCAAGAGGCCATAAACTGATGGCAAGTGAATTCCAATGAATGTTGGCTCTCACACAAGAGATTTTCTTTAGAAATTATATATATAAATTTTCTTTTCATTAACATTGAATATAGGACTTTGATTTGTAATGAGGTCAAAGGCATGAGAAGTGATTTAGAGTATGCATAAGAAGTTAAGGGACTTTTGTATGAAGTAAATGAGGGAAAAAAAATCCCATATTAAAAAATTAGTGGCTTCACCTTTGGAAAAATAATGATCATGTATTGTATGGCTTTCTAAGCAAACTGTAAGTTAATATGTCTTTTATTTGCAGTGAAAGCTAATTAAACTTCGACATTGTAACAGACACTTTTTAAATCTGCCAGCATAGGTGTCACTTACAGAAATATATTAAGTGCTTCTACATAACAATCTAATTAAAAATTAGTTAGTTATCAAAGCTAAGAATGTCATATTAATTGAAATATGTATTAATATTACACTTAATTTACCACAGAGAGGGAGAAAAACTCAGCAAAAGGGGGCAGCTAACCCAGAGAAGTGTAGCTCTGCATTTAATCCAGGGAAAACCAGTTTAGAGCTCAAGACACGTTTGCTTCTGCTTGGATGTTGTGTAGTTGCAGAATCAGAAGAGTTTAACTCTGCTGTATAACAAAGCATTATAACCTCAAGGTCTGAAACAGCGTTTCTGATAACTGACATTCAAAAAAAGGGGCAGGATAGAAAGATTAATGAAAAATCTTTGGTTCAGGAGGAAAGAAGAAGATCTAAGACTGAGAAGTTGAGCAAATGATAGGCAGTAGAGCAAGTCCAGTTGGGTGAATGAGCGGCAGAGGAAGCCCAAAAAAGTGGATATGGAATTAACTAAGTACAGCCAAGATCAGACTATAGCGTATGACTTAATGGAAGGGAATTTCAAGGTTAATAAAAGCCCTTCTTCGCAGGAAGAAGTTGACAGCTGGGGATGCTGTCATCTGTAGAAATTGGAAGTACTTTGTTGAACCCAGGAGACTAACTCCCAGGAAACTGTTTTTTTGCAATTTAAGGGTTAGAAGCAGCAGATTACTCAGTGCTGGAGAAAAGCCTGAGCTACCAAATGACTGAAGAAAGTGACTGAGCATTCTGGTAATGCTCTTTTTCTCCATTAAAAAGAGGACAAGATCCCTTCGTGTAATGACCAGATAAAAAACCCAAGGTGGAAAGAATCCTGTCCTCTGTTATTTATTTCTCTTTTATAGGTCGATGTTTTCTTAGAAGATTTGCTTATTACAAATCTAATGCTCACTCTTTGAGATCCTGAACATTTGCTACTTGGCAAATGCAGTTTTAAACTTTCAACTTTTTTAAATTAAGACAACCAAATTCCATCTTCATGTAGTACAAACTCCAGCAGAGGTGGAAGGAAAATGTGATAGAATTTGTATCAAACATTTGACTGTTCTTTTAGTTAAATGAGCTTCACCCACCAGCTTCAGTCCCTTCTATTGAAAGTCATGGCCGCAAAAGGAACCCAAAACTCAAAGAAGGATTTTTCAATAGGCTTGTAGGTACAGTGACTGTATCCTGGGCACTTCCTTAGGAAGATTGTTTCCCTCTTTCTTGCAGCAAAGTACTTTCTCTTCCTGTAATGAGTGGGCCCTGATTCAAGCTTTGCTTGTAATCCACCCATAGTTGTCAGTGCAAGTAGAGACCTTCGAGGTTATATTTGCTTAACTCTTTAGTCTTGCATGTCAAGATAAGAACCTGCAGAGCGACATTAAAATACAGAAGAGAAAAAAAGGGAGGAGGGGATACAACATGCACAGATAAATCTTCATTTCTTTCTCTTAAAAATTTTTTCTGAGAGGATGTGTTTTCACATATGTTTTACTTCCTTATAAATAGATGTAGTTGTTTATTTCTGCCTCAGAATAATAAAAATAGTGGAAGCTTATGTGTTTAGTAATAGAGTAGTTCAGTCTAACACACACTCTTGCTGATGCAAGAACTTAAAATTTGGAGCTACTCAACTCCTACTTTTCAGTAGCAGGAACTTAGCAGATTGTAGGGGGAAAGTGTTTTCAGATTGGAAGTTAAGAAGTGGTCTTGGGTTCTTGGCATGTACAGATCATTCATGACCAAGTCAAAGGTAACCAAGTGAACTTGAATTGGCAACACTTTTTTTGTCATTTTGAGATACTGAGTGCTTATCAAAACAAGGAACCTGAGGAGGAGGTGTGTCCACAGTAGGATGCAAACAAAGATTTGTGAAGTACAGCAACAGCTAGGGACAGACAGAAATCTTGCTTTTTTTCTCCGTTTGGTAATAAAGTGGTGAGAGAGTGGAGGTTGGAAGGGAGAAAAGCCTCTGCCTGGCAGTGTTAGCACCATGCTCCAAAGCTGTGTAGACTGATGGGAGGATTTGAAGAGTGCAGCTCAAGTGAAATACTATTGAAGAGGTTTGATTGGTCGGCATGGTAAAGTAATGTAACTGCACTAATGATGGAAAATTGTGTCAAATTAACAGAATTCATGTTCCTGAATTTTCTATGTGGACCAAATCCATTATTATGACCTGTACTTCCCAGAAATTTCAGTTCATTGTCCAGCTGTAACAGAAAATAAATTATTGTTATCCTTTGTGGTAAAAGTTGGGGTTTCTATTTTGTTCTTCTGTAAATTAGCTGCAAATCAAGCACTGAGTAGTGCTACAATATTAGCTTTAAAAAAACCCAGAAACTTAGATCTTCATATTTACAGGGTTATTTCTCTCTATCATTATAGCATTATTTAACAAAAGCAAATATGTCATTTAAGACATTAAAATCACGTTTGGCTATAGTGAAAGATAAAGTTGGTGCTTCAACATACACATATACAGAGACTGCATTTACTAAGATATGTTCTGCTGTTATGTGTCCTTTATTAATAGTTACTGGATTACATGAACTCACCATAGCAAGACTTTAGTCTAGAACTGAAAACCTATGAATGTGACTTGAGTTACAGACTCTTTTGAGGTTGCATTTGTAGGGCCCAAAGGAGGATCTGTGTGGTACCATAAGCTGTGCTCTCCTACATTCCTGTCAGTGATGCAGGGAGCAGCTACAGGTGCAAATACTGGCAAATGATCTGGAACTCTGAATGAAGAGTGTATGACAACAGCAGAGGTGAGATCAATAGTTCCAAACAACAAAGTATGAGGAGTGAGAAGCAGGATTCTCTGGTGTGAAGGCCATCTCTGTGCCTTTAGGTGAAACAGCCTTCAGAAGCTCAGAGAAAATTGTGATTTCCAAAACAATAGGATACACAAGAAAAGACATAGGGCTTCTGTTTCTTACGCCATTCAACAAGATTTAGAAGGAAATGCAGCCAGAATTAATGGTCATTACCTGATGAAAACCAGACATCCTTGGGAATGGGCTCGTACAATCCAGGATAAGGCTAAATGCAATTAAAAGGACTCCACTGAGGCCAAAATGGCAGAAAAGACAGAGGAAACAGATGGATTTTAAAGTATGGAATCATCAATGTGAGGAAAAACTTTTTTTTTAATTAAAAAAAGAAATAAAAATCTAAGTTTAGTAGTTAAAACATAAATGTATCTCCCTAGAAAGCATAAACAACTATAAAGAAGAGATGGTGACAATCACTTATTTGATTACTTCTAAAGAAGGAATTGGTGTTACTTTCCAATATAGAATTTGGGTTTTACGTTGAAGAGTAGTTGAGCAATTTTAAAGAATGATTCACTATTTACAGTAGTTGTTTCATCTACAGTTCATTTGTAAGGTGAGAATTTTAAACTACCCCACCTTAGATTGCACTTACAGAAATACTTAATTGTTACTTCTTTGTTCGCTAATCCCATAATCATTGTAAAAATAGAGCACCAAATTCTCCTTTACCAATTTCATTTGGACACTTGAAGAATCTTTTGCAATGGATCTCATGATATGAAAGGGCCCTCGTCTGACTGAAACTCAGAGAATTCCCTCTAAGTTCACCTCCCTTGTATTGCTGTGACATGTGGGTTCATAAGCCTTTTTTACATAAGCTTAAGTTAAAAGCAAGAACAGTTATGTAGATTAGTACAGTGGGTGCAATGAAATACAATCAGCCTAATATTTATGCAGAATTAATAGGTGCTTTCACTTAACACAGGAGAAAACACTATAAAATTATTATTATAAGCCCTGGAAAAATGTTGCTATTACATATTTATAAAGGCTGCACATGGGAAAAAAAAAGGTTGTCAAATTACTTTTGAAAAGCTTTATGAATTTGTTTTTGATAAGCAAATGGCAGAGTGACAATACAATTTAGTAATTTATCCAATATATTAGGATGCATGGGCTACTCAGAAGTTTTGCCCTCTGGCAAGACCCGTAGTAGTTGCAGGGAAGTGATTTATGCATTGTAATAAATGTTACTGCTCAATCTGTTTGCTTGTTCAATGGTTAAAGTCCCAAAAGAAAAGTTTATCTCAAATTAGGACTGGCATGCATTATCTGTCAGCTTTATATAGTACTGTAAAAGTCATTCAGCTGACAGAAATATTAGCAGAATGTTTTATAGATTTTTGTACTGGATGAATCCTTGCATTGGTGAGGAGAAGTGATGGGACTGTGGTGCTGTGCTGCAGGATGGAAGTTGCGTGTAGATGAGTAGTTTCAGTCAGTGGTTCACTGCAAATGAACATCTGGACTGCATATTGGTTCCATGTGTGCAAATGAGATCAGCCCAAATAATGACCAGAATCAATCAGGCTTCAGCCTAGATGTACACTGGTAGTGATTTGTTAGACAACCAGAATTGGCAGCACCTTGCATAATTTGGCACCAATTGACAAAGATTAGACTGTTTTGGGGCCTGAATAGTTATTAATTTGAACCTCCTCCCCCCCAAAGTACTTTGCAAAGTAAAATCATCTGCGGTTTATTTGTCCCTGCCCCCTCCTTTTCATACCAACCCTAATTGTTTTAGACAAACAAGTGAGCTTGCAGCCTGTTCACTTTACACAGGAAGACATGAATTCTTTGATCCATACAATATTCTCTAGTTCAACCTTGGAGCTATTTACTGAGGAGATTTATTTGCAGACAGACAGTAAAGCAGCTCTTTACAAATGGAAATGAGTTCAGCTTCTTTGATTTTCTGGCTTGAGTTTCTCCCCTCCCATAGGATTCATATCACAAAACAATTAATTGGTATCTGCACTGTTTCTTGTTTATTGAAGAAGAGTCTAAATCACCCAGACTCTGTAGAGGTTTTTTTGAGCAGTGTGTTACATGTCTGGATGAGAGCTGGGACAAACATAACTTTAGGCTTCAGACTAGTTTGCAGTTCAGGCAGGGCTTACTGTCTCACCAGCCTCTTGACCAAAGCTGCCCTCACTTCCAAATCACTTCAGACAAAAAAAAGGAAGGGGAAGAAAAAAAGAATACACTACATTAAAATGAAATAAATTTAATCTTGTGTTTCTGTGACTTCCATGGTAAAAGAAAATGGGTTGGATCAAACTTCAGGCAGATATTTTCACTAAGTACTACAACATTTACTTTCACACAGTTGCAATGAGACTGTCATTGGCCATACTGTAATTTCTCTAGGAAGTGTTTTCTTTGTTCTTTGGCTTAAGAACAGGGAGACAGGCTGGTGAGACCTGAAAGTTTCTGATGTGCCCTGCATGAAATGAAAATAAAGCATCTGAAGGCAGTGAAACGGCTGTGATACTGAAATGTTGAGCTGGAGAGTTTGGCATTCCTTCTCTTCTGTTGATCTGTCTGGCATATTGCATGGTGCTTCCTATATCCATTATAAATTCAGAACTGGCTTTATGGACCCTGGGAATAATCAGGGTTTTACAGCACTCCCAAGAATAATTTTTTATATTTTTCTATGAGTCACTTTTAATTGTTCAGTAATTCTGTACATTCCACTCCCAAAGGGTCTATTGCTTTCTTCAGGGATCACTTCCAAAAATGTGACTTACAGAGCCCTTTAGGAACACAGAGTAATTTGTGCTAGAAAGTAAGGAAACTGAAACTCCAGGTGGAAATTAATAGGTAAAAAGTAATTACCTGGTCAGGTCAGGAGGGTTAACCTTCCCCTGACAGAAGCATGAGGGAATCTTTAATGATCACAGGTGGTGGGAAATTCTCCTGACTTAAACCAGGAGCGAGACGTCCAGCGGACGAGCAGCCCCTGATACCATGCTGAGGCACTGGTTTAGTGCTGACCCGGGATGTCATCCATTTCTGCTGAATTGGCTGTGGTTTTGGTCATGCTCATCAGAGAACAGGCAGAGAAACGTAGTGTACCTCTAATGCTGTACCCTGCTGAGTGTCCCAGCATTGCACCACAGTCTTTCTCTCCAGCTCTTGCCCCTGCCTGACCCTGCATCACTTTTATGTTCCAGTGAGATCAAACAGAGTGACACAGAGTGACAAGGGTGTTTGTTTTGCTTCTGTAAATGGGCACTACTTGTGATTTGTGTGGTTCACAGTCCTGTGCTGTAGGAATAACTGTTTGGTATGGAGAAGGGTGGTGGGTGTTGGTGATTTGACTTGCCTTGCTAATCTCTAGCATCTATGATTCATCTGTTCTGGGGAAAATGGTCACAACATTATCAGGGGTCTTTGAATGCAAAGCTTATCATAACTGAAAAGGAGATTGTGTCAAACACACTTTCTGCATTCCTATGATGCTTTTCCCAAAGTAAGGGTCTTCTATATGTGCATAAAAATATGTGTATCTGCCTGAAAATGTTTTATATGCTGCCTAAATTAAGCTCTAGGTGTTAAACCATGGCACTTATGGTCCTGTTGGAGAAATTCAGGAAATATAGGAAACTCTGCTTGTATCTGCCATTTTCCTTTCAACTGATGTTACTTGGTTTGAAAATATTATTAATGACATCCAACTGGTATATATTTCAGTCAGTGGCAGAGTACAACATTTCCGTGAATGCCTGTGCTATGTGACACTGCCCAGAAAAGGACAAACCAAGGCACCATATTGTGCTATCCATATTAGAAGAATAAAACCAACCCTTAAAAATTTGTTACCTTGGGGTAATGTAAGAAACAGGCTTTCTGTGTTGTGGTGGCATTTTACAATGAATCACTAACTCCTCTTTTCCTGTGTCATCTCAGTATTTAGTTCATTATGCTGTGTGACAGAGAATATAAAGCTTTATTCTTCATGTTTATGTCACTAAATTTTTTTTTGTAATCAACAGTTTGTTTCTTTGAAGGGGTGTATTTCAGACTATGGACATGCCTCGCTGTGGTTGATATTTTCCTTGGCTTGTTTGTTTTTCATAATGAAAATGTCTTTTCATGTGGGATTTTCTTGCCTTCGTTTCTTTTTTAATTTAATGAACACCTCACTAATGCTGGCAAATAGCAATATAAAAATGAGATTAAAGAAAACCAATGCTAACAAGGATTAGAAGAGGTATGCCAGTTTAAAACATTTAGAAGTGTTTTTATAGTTGTTACTTTAAAATCTTAAGGAGAGGAAAATCGATTACTGGGTCTCTTTTTCCAAAGATGCTGCTGTGATCACTTAGACTGGTTTGATGGCTGCAGGTTTTCCATAAAGCAAATCCTGAATCAAGCCACCACAGTCTGATTACACTGGAACATATCTTTTTAACGATAACAGGTTCAGATATCAAAGACAGGAGATTATATCAATTCCTGACAGTTTAGGTGTGTAGCTGTAAGCCTGGATTTGGTTACAGGGGAGCTTAGGTGAGCTCAGTTGCACCACCAGAGCTATTAACGCTAGGATGATGCTTCTCAGTGGCAAGGGGACATATTTGTTTCCCTCATATTCCCCAGGGGCTCTCCAAGATCATGGCTGCTATGACACTGTAAAGGCTTTACAGCAGCTTCCTGCAATAAAGTTCACCAGAAGCAGTAACACAGCGATACCATCACCAGCGGTATCACTGTGTGCAGCATGTCCCACTGCAGCTCCTCCCAGGAGGGAGTGTTTGTTGCCCAACTCTGGGTTCATGTGTGCAGTTCAAAACAGTAGGAATTGCTTCATCCTCAGAGATTGTTGAATGCTTTCCCTTGGTTGTTGTCTTCTATCTTGCCTGTGCCAGATAGACGTTTCTGTAGCTGTTTTCCTCAAAAGCACCCATAAAGAAATTATTGTTTGGCTTTGCTTTTCATTCTGTAAAACAATCTTTCAGCAAGTAAGGATCTGAAGAAAAGAGATTGACTTAATTAATACATGATGGAAAATGGTGTGTGTATATATGTATCTAGAAACAGAAAACAGAAAAAACCCACAACTCTGCAGTTGTGTTTCTAAATGTATTCAAAATCTGAGGGATGTGGGGAGGAAGGGGCAGCAGTGACTTTCTGCAAAGTAACTTTATAAGGAATTTCCCTTCTGGGGCCTGACATTGCCTGGATCCATGTTCTTGGAAAATTCACTTAGCCCTTGATTTTAATTTTCCATTCAGAAAATGATATTAAAAATACCTCCTTCTTCAGTTGCATGGAGAAACTGGTGTCTGCAAAGTTGCTGTTCAAGGGGAGAAGAATGAACCAAAATGTTAACTTTACTTTGTGATAATTTTTTTAAACAACATTTTAATGCCTCTTTTGCGAATGTTACTGCTGTGAGGGCGTGTGTTGGAGCTCTTCAGCTCCAAAACAAGTCCTGACGGGAAGGCTCTTGCCAGCCGCTGCTGACAAGATGGTGGGTGGTTGCTGTGCAGCGTCAGGAACAGCACCACGCTGACTGCTTGTGTCCAGCTGAAGGTTGCCCACAGAGAATGGCAAGGCCAGCTCTGGTACCAGCCTTCTACCAGGTGCTGTCTCCTCTTTATAGCTCAGCTTAAGCCTTACTTCCTTCCCCCCCACCATGTGTGTGACCAGCGTTGCTACTGGAAACAAGTAAAACTTAGGATTCTAAAGAGATTTAAAAAAATGCCCCTGAGTACAGAGATCAGATGCCAATGGCAGCAGTCAGAAGGGAGGATCATCTTCCTGCTAGGGTGTGGGCTGGACCCTGAGAGACATTTCCTTCCTGGCAGTGCTTTCACCAGGAGTTTCCAAATGAGCTGATGTTCAAGCCATCATCAGCTGCAGCGGCAGCACCAGCTTCCAGCTGCTGGCATGTGCAGGAGGGAGCACTCAGCAGCTCAGACATGCTTCGTCACCAGTCCCCCCATGGTTTGCGTGTCACACGTGGAACAGTCTTGAGTTCTGGTGCAGCAATTAGGGGTCACTTTAGGAGGTGTGGCTGAAAATTTTTTTGAGGAAGAAAAATACTTCATCCTTTTTTTTTTTTTTTTTACTCTTAAGAGTTTCACCCAGTAAATGTTTGCTTTTCCCACTAAATGATTTCCTTTTCTGCTGTATCTTAGAAGTTGCAGTCCAATTTGAGAAGAGCAAGAGCTGTTGCAATGTTCTGTAGGGAGGCTAATGCTGTTGCAGCACCTGGGCAGGGCAGGCAGCTCTTTTGCTTCCAGACAAGAAGATTGGTACAGAGCTGCTGAGAAAGGCCAAACCTCAGTTTCCTGCTCTTGTTCAGAACTGAATATTTCTGATAACATTTCTGAGCTTTAAGTTCACCAATCCTGGGACCCATGGTGTTTAGTTGCCTGCAAACAGCTTTTAGGAGGGCAGTTTGGTACTGAGATACCTAAAATCTGCCTTACTCTTCTTATTTTTAGCAGTGAAGTCCATTTCTCAATGCAGCTGTTGAGCTGCCTACGACTCTATCCTATATACTGGAAATGATAGCATGGCCCTTCCCCTTCTCCTTGCATTGCCATTGCTGCAGCCCCTGGCAAGCACTGTGGGTAAGAGGGCATTGCAGCTTTGTGACCTTCAGTGTTCCAGTGAAGGCAACATTTCTCCTGCTGCCTTCCACTGTAAAATACTTGCCCATGCATTGACTGTTTATTTTGATGGGTTACGAGCTGCTTAGAAAACTGAAAAAGTGGGTGCTGACTTACAAGGTGTCAGGAGCAAGGTGGGCAGCTGAACCCAGAGCTCTTCTGAATGCTGTGTGCAAGTTCCTCCATCCTTTCTTGCCCTGTTTCTCTCTATATTTGTAGAGTTTCAGATTCTGCAGCCATACGTACATGTGAGTTTTGTTTTCTATCCTGCTCAAATGAGGTAGAGTGTCAGCTTTTGTAGGCAGGTCCTGTTGTGGTGGTGCTCACAGTTGGTGTTGGGAAGTATGTCCCTTTGCCTTTCCAGATGTTCTGTGCTACCAAATAAGGGGAAAACATGTGTTTCCCAATGCTGTGATAAGTCAGAGGTATAAGTTGCAGCTTTACCATATTGAGAAAGGAATGCAAAGTGCACCCTTCCCTATCAGCACTGAATGTTTAGACTTGAGCTACAAGACGTGGCAGTATTCACTAAAACAGGCTATATCGCTATACAGAGAGGGAATAATGAGGTTTTTTTTGGCCTTTTTAATTTGTCTTTTGCATTAAAAGTATTTTTGTTGTTAGATTTCTCATTAGATACAATTCTCTATTTTGTTCTTGTTCTCCTTGGCTAAGGTCCCTCAACTGAAACCAACAAAAAAAAACAAACAAAAAAAAACAAACAAAAAAATTTGTATCAGCTCATTTTAGTTAACTTGCTTTTTCGTATCCTTTTTCTAATTTCTGTGAACAGCTGAATTTACCTTAGTTAATAATAAAGTATCTAAAAAGGGGGCATGGGAAAATTAAAATAAATAGAACTAATCTGTTCATCAGCTTGCTGTTAGTTTCATTTTTTTTTTCCGTTTCAGCATTTGTTTTTTCTTCTTCAGCTTAATGCACTGTCTTCTCTTAATGGAGTAAACCCAGCTCTTTTTGTTACCATGCTATTCTAAAGCAGGAAACAAGCTTTAAAAAAGGCATCATCAGCCAAATCAGCTACAAAATATGTTGCTAAGTTTCTAGTTTTTAGATAGCTATTAAATATATAAAAACAGAAACAGTGACTGGCACTGAGAAACCCAAATCACCGCGAAATCTGAAGCATTTCCTTCTGCCAGGATGTGGTGGATATCGGGGAACTCTGTTAGCTGCTTTTTATCTTTACTGAAAGAAAAGCACAAAGAGCCAGAAGAAAGTTTGGAGATGTAACATAGCCCATGGTACCACATGTTTTTTACATAAGCAAAGGAGCCATGCTAGGGCTCTCAGAAATGTCATTCTGGGTGAGCACCAGTCACCTGGGAAGCTCGTAGGTACCTTCACTGGTGTCCAGCATTGTGTCTCCAGGGCTGAGGGAAGCCTCAAAGAGTTGTAGACAATTCTAAAAGCAGGAGCAAATTTCTTAAGGTGCCTTGCATCTGTCCTGATTACAGCTCACAAACAGAATAGGGATTAGGCTTGCTGGGCTGGGGTCACAGGCTTTGTGGTGCCAATGTCCCCAGGCTGTCATGGATAGACCAGTGCTAAAGTGTCTGTCGTTGCTGTGGGAGGTGGCACTCCAAGGAGAACCCCATCTTTGGAGCAGCTACAGGGTTGATCTTGCTGCTGGCCCAGCTGGGGCATTGAGCTCCAGTTCTTGCTGGAGTTCTCCAGAAAGCCACTGGTGATGACTGCAATGGCCCCTGCCAGCACATCATCTTTCTAGGCAAGACCACTGTGCTTCCAGCTCCAGCAGGACCTTCAGTGGCAGATATTGCCATTGGCCTGTCTCATTGGTCTGTCCGTCTGCTGAGCAGTTTGGTTTGGAAAAGCAGAAGGCTGGGAATTCTGAACAATCCAGAGATGTAGTATGGTCACAGATGTGCTGATGGGTGCTGCAAAGAAAGCATTTTCTTTTTGAACTGTCAGCACCGTCTGTGGCTTGACACAATATTTTATCTTCATTTTAAACTTTTTACTCATTATTAAAATATTTAAATTGGCTGGCGTGAAATCCTGCAGGAATAGTAGGAGTTTATTTCAGGGCAGCGGTGCTTGAAAGAGCCCCCATAAGCAATAAGCATAACCATGTATGGAGGTGGCAGGGTATCAGTCCAGAGGAAAACTCACTGTCAGTTCAAATGTAATCCATATGTTAAAACTATAGGAAGTGTTTCTTAGTCAGATGGTTTGGCTAATATCAAGGAATGTTCCCTCGTGGGAGACCTAACTTTCAAGCTCGCGTAATGGTAAGTGCTTTACTGAAGTAATCTTCAGCATGATGTGGGGCTTAAGAGTATTGGTTTGGAAATTATGTGGCATTTTGCCAGGTAATGGCTTTAGTTAATTTTGGGGGGCGGTGGGAAATGAAACGGCCCCTTATCACACATGCACAAGAATGTACACATTAAATATGAACCCCTCTGGCACCGGTCTAGGGTACAGGGACATGTATCTGCCATCCAAGTGAATGTGCTACATGGTTGCACCTCAGGAACAGGGGTTGACAAGCTGTAAATGTGATGCAGTATTTACTGGGAAATCAGACTTGGAGGCAGCTTGACCATTCCCTTGCCTTTCCTTCAGGATCGTCGTATAACTAGCTCTGAAGTGCTAGAATTGCAGTTGGATGAAAAAATAGGTGGTTGAAAACTAATGGCTGAAAAAACCTTCCC
>VZTR01000785.1:37236-62236 GCA_013400775.1 Chaetops frenatus
AAAAAAAAAAAAAAAAAAAGCTGCTAGGAAAACAATGGCTATGTCTATCCCCATATGGAAAATGGTGCTAAGGATCATCCCATGACACTGAGGCCAGCTGATGTATTTTAGTAGTTTTAAACTGCCTCAGATTCTGAAACAAGGTGGCTGCATCCATACTGCCTTTTTGGGAGTGGTCCTTAGTCTATACTAGCTCCTGAGAATTATTTTCACTAAACAGAATAGANTTCAAATTTGGTGTTTAATTTCAGACATGTTGTTGCTTAACGCTACCCCAGTGCCGTTAGGCTGTGAAATCGCTCCCTTTTCAGCAAAACGCTGCTCTGTGTCTTTTGGTAGGGGAAGGGGCGAGTCCCAGTCCCCTCCACAGCGGAGTGGCGGCCCGCGGCTCCAGCGCAGGGCGGAGGGGTGGGTGGCGGCAGCCCCGCGGGGACACAGCTCCTTCCTGCGCCCCGGAGCATTTTCTGTGGAGGTTATGAAGCACAACAGGGCCTGGAGAAACCGGAGAAAGGAGCCCCCAGGCTCTTGTAAACTACACAGGCTCTGCTGCTGGCTGACTTGCAGGCAAGGAGAGAGACAGGAGAGGCTTACTGCCCCATATCTTCATTGGAAACTATTTTCTTGCTTGGGTTTTAGGAATTGACACTTAAAGCCTATCCTTTAGAAATAATATTTTGAATACAGGCAGAAAAAAAAGAGAATAGAAAAAAGGGAAGTTTTTAGATAATTAAGAGCATCAAAATGTATGAAATTATTTTCATGAATTTGCAAAATAAATATATTTGGGTAATCAGTGATAGGCAGGGCTCATGTGTATTTTGTATATCACTAACTCTGTTTAACTTCCAAGAAACAGTGAAAAATTTAGTATTAAAACTATCAAAGTGAATTGTTAACAAAAAGTAATTGTATTGGTATCTGCATTTGAAACATAACTCCTAAAATATATGTAAGTGATTTTAATCAAAACGTTTAATTATTTTTTTTTTTAACTTTACTCTTCTCCTTTTCTCATCTTTGGTGTTAGTAGAATCAATCACCTTCTTTAAATCACCCCACTCTCCTGAACTCTTCATTTAAACCACATGTGGAAATGAGCCAAAAAATGTATTTCCACTGGCATGGTAAAATGTTGGCATTGGGCATTTTTCAACTCAGCAGCAGGGTGTGGATGATCGGCCAACTGCATGGATATAATGTGTGTCACACTGAATGGTGCCACGGAGCAGCCTCAGCATGGGTGGTAATGGGGCTGTCTCACTCTAGCTTGCGGGTTTTTATTTTTATCATGGATATTTTTCAATGATTGCAGACTTATCCTGAGAAAATCATGGGAGGGATTATTGCAAAGACTCTTAGAAGTATGCACATTGTTCTTCACAGTTTCTCAGCAAGCTGTAGTTTTACAGTCAGGATATTAGCAGAGTGTGTCTCTCACTGCTGTAGAGTCTTTTGGAGTCTCAAGCAGCAGGCAAGGCTATCGTTGCTGCAGAGCCTCCTCCTGCCCAACATATTCCCTCTTCTATTTTATCCTTTCTTAGATGTCTCTTTCCTCTTCTCCTTCCAGATGTACTGCTTGTAAGTTCTCAGAGACAATGAAGGAGCATGTTAAGGTGTATGAATATGCACAAAAGCACAAGGATCATCAGAGGAGGGTGGTTTTGCTTAGCTTAGATCAGCATCTTGAGTAAATGAATAGAAGAGTTGACAAGTAAACATCAGTATTCAGGAGGGACTTGGTTTAGATTGGCACCTGGGCAAGGTGACAGACAGTGAATTGCAGATTGAGAATAAAGAAGCTTCAGAATTTAAGTGCAGCCTTGACCTCTGTATTTTCTTACTCAGCTTTACCTACTAGACTTCTGCCCACTTGGCATTTGTTACTGTTAGGTAATCATCTGTCACATCAAATTAAATGGTTAATACATGCAGGTATAGTAATAAGCTGCTCTAACGTATATGCTGGTCCTGTAGCAGGGCAAAAGCTCAACAGTTATGCAACTGATCCTTCCAATGTGAAAATGAGTAATTCTATCATGTAATACAAATAAGGGGAAAAAAGCCTCAAAGTAGAAAATGTATCTATATAGTTCGCCTCTTAATTTCTCTGTAAAGTTTATTGGAAGGTTTTCTGGTCCTTATGCTTCTGAACTTCTGAAGATTTAAAACACTTTTGTAGAATGCATTTTGACCCAAGATTCACGTCTAGATCACTTGTTGGTGTAACTGAAATCTCAATTAATGTAGAATAAACTCTTTATCCTGAAAACAGAGGTAGTACTGGTCATAATAGTGGAAATGGCAGCTGTCATTTAAGGCTAAGGAAGAGGACTGGATCTTTACTTTGATCTCCAGATACTGGTCAGCAGTACTTTTCAGATTACGTATGAGGACTTTCACTGGATAGACAACCAACCTAGAAAAAAAAGTAATGGTCAATGTCCTGTTAGATCAGTCTGATTTCAATGAAACCAGTTTCAGTTAATGCAATTTTTCCTAACTTTTAAGCCATTTAAAAACAGTTTTAAAATGCAGACCCATCTGACAGTCCACTGGGGAAAATGGTGTACAATCCAATAGTCATCCTTTGAATTACCAAAGTCTAATTTTGCGTATTGCCTGAGGGAGATGAAAGTCTTCATCTGCGGAAAATTCATGAATTTAGATAGCATAAGGTCTTTGCAGTGGATGCTTCATAATCTCTGCTTTTATTTATGTGTTTGTGTAAAAAAGAATGCTTTACAATGCAATCTAAAGCATAGGTTTTCTCCTTGACTCAAATAAATATCTCCCTATCTATCATGTCATATTAATGGTGTATTTAGCTCAGACTAGTTGTAATGGTGGGAATGACAGTCCATGTTGTCTGTCTCATTCTGGAACTACAGTGCCAGGAGTGGAAGGGGATGTTCCCAGAGCAATGATTTTGTCCAGGGTCTGGTCACAAACTCTTGAGCCTTTCTGTATACATATTTATATAGGTTAAAGTGTTCATTATGGGATTATTGTATTTAAAGGGATGGAGGTGTATTTGAATTCAGTAAGGTTTACTAATTTTCATTTGATTCTGAGTTACAAATTGACCAAAAGCTTTTTATTTTTATTCAACAAAATAACATTGTATATTGTCCCTTGCTCTTACTAAAGCTTCAAGTTTTCTGAAACTGCAGAAAGCTCTGTTTTTCTAGGAGTTTTTTCCTATTTCTTAAAACATGAAAAACCCTTCCTTCATCTTCTCTAGCTGTCCTATCCCTCCAAGAAGAGGAACAAAGTTATATAGCTTCACTAGAAAAAAGTCTCCTGTAATTTCTCATCCTGAACCCTTAATGGTTTGATTTTCAGCTTCTGTGCAGATACAAACACATGTACTCTTTTAAATAAAATTATCCGTGCTAAAAAGAAAAGGGATGAAGAACTTTCAGTCTTCTGTAATGAAAAGAGGCTCTTTCTCTGTAATCTTTTTCATTGAATATTTTTGTTTGCACATAGATACTGATTTAGCATTTTCAGAAGATGTTTGTTTACAATAAAAACTGTGGTGAGCTGGTTTTGCTCTATTAACTCTCTACACTTCAGAGTACTGGTTTTACTTAGTAAGGGTTTTCAGAAATCTTTTGTGATAGAGCAGACATACCACAGTCCTGGATTAAAATTTCAGAGCTGTGAATGTGATTACCAGTTTAATTATTTTTATTTTCTTTAGGGATAGAACTGAGCCATTCTGTTATATGGACAAGTATTTGTTGCTGTAGAGGATGAAACTGAAGAAAAACTTAGGAAAGGAAAATGAAGAAGTTCATAGAAATGTTACATTGCATAGCACTTAGTGCAAATGCTTTGTAGCTACCAATGCTTAGAACAAATAACGTAATAGATGTACACAGGAAACTTTTAGCTGCTGTTTATCTTTTGTAAATGATATAAGTAGGGAAATACAATTGGAGGTTTGCTCCCAATTGCCCTTTAGAACAGACTGCTGAGTTCTTTCTCGAGCTTTCCAAGCTGGATGGGAGTGGGGTACCCACACCTGATAAGTACTTAAGGCCCTGTTAACTTCATTCACACTTGCACATGGAGGGAAAACCTCCCAGGCTATGATTTAGTATAGTGAATTATGAGTAGGAGAATCAAAATGTTGAAAAAGCTAATGCAGAAGCTTTCTTGTGGTTATTCAGGTATCAGGTAGGTAAAGAGCATTTCAAAAGCTCAGATGGCTTTGTAGATATATTCAGTATAGTCAATATCTCAACATCACGTAGCCTCACTTTGGCTGACTTCTATGTATATTTGCCTAAGTTGAATAAGGAGTTAATAGCATTTGCACTGCAGCTGGGAATACTCAAAAGTGCAACAACATTTATATTTTATATTCATCTAATAGAAGAATGTGTACAGATGTGAGAAGGTGAGTATAATAAATAATTGAGAAAGACATTAGAAAAAGAAATCAAAGCCACTTATATGCTTATGATCTTTTAATTAATGATGCCTGGGTGCAGATCAGTGGAATTAATTCCAGTTTCTTTTATGGGCAAGAGAAGTGATTTTGTTCTTTTTGTAGTGTAGTCTTGTTACCTGACTGCAAGTACAGGTGAGAGTACATGTAAGTGATGGGTAAGGCTGATGGTTTATTTTGGACTGAAATATTAAATGGGAAAAAGTTTTTAGAAGGGTTGCTTAAATGTAAGTACAGTTAGGCATATAAATAATGTCAAACTAAAAAAAAAAAGCTCTTAATATGCATAGTGGCAATCTCAAATTAATAGTAATAATTACAAACTTGTTAGAACATGAATTCAGGTATCCAACTTTCACCACCTTTGCTGTGATGCTGTCCCAAATTTCTAAATACCTGGCCATAAAAGATTTGTTGCTGTTCATTGATTTGAGAAAGACAGCTTTGTTCACTGGCTCCTCATCCTGTACCAACTGTAAGTGCTAGCACTGGCTGTACTGGACCAGAGAAGATGTTCCATCTCCACATAACCTCTTCAAATAGATGATGTTTTATTTACAGCTGTCCCACTTTTGTGTCTTCTTTCTTCAGCAAATGAGATAAAAAATTTGTAATGAATTATTCACTGCCCAATATAATGTAGTGAAGCATGGTGTGAGCAGCTCCTCTGAAGCTGGCCACGCTCTTCTCTTGCAGCTAGTGCAGGTTGTCCTGTGCCTGTGCATTGGTACAGGCTGCCTGGCACTGAACAGTTCTGTTGTTTAGGCATTGTCTTCTTGGGACCAGGAGGAGGCAGACACTGAAATCAGGCTATGTTCATGAGAAATCAGGTGAGTCCATTTTGCACAGCCACAAACGTGGACACACCTAAAGGCCACATGTGCAAGCAGTGGAAGAGCTAGAAACACATCTGAGACTGCTTCACAGGCTTGAATAGCATATGAGAAGACTGTATTTTTAATTGGAATGGGTGTGACTGTAGTGAAACAGTCAGGCATTATCACAAAAAGTAACAGAAGGTTAAAGCTACCTGTGCCATAAGAGCTCTCCATCTTGCTGGGTTGGACACTGACTGTGCTGTGCAAGATGGGCAGGGTACCAATGGTACAGTGGGACAAAATATCATAGTGCACTAAAGAAATCATAGTGCTATGGGGAACTCCTCACCTCTTGTATCTGCCTTGTCTCTTTGTATGATCTTTACAGTTATCTACATGTCTTAATACTTCCTTGAAATCACTAGAAATGTTATGTAAATTGCAAAACTAAATTCTTAAACAGGCTTTAATCTCCTACATGCTCACTAGAGATTGATACCAGTTCTTCACTTTGCCTGTGGACAAGAAGCAATTCATTACCTAAAAAGTGTGCTAGCGTACCTTGACTATGAAAGTCAGTAACAATTCCTGAGCATAACAGCTCTCTTGTTGTACCACAGACTGTCAATCTTCCTCTTCTTTCTGTCCCCTCTTCATGTTAGAAACTAAGTAAGAAGAGTCATCAGTTTTGGAGATGATGATGATGGAAAGTCACTTGCAGTACCCAGGGGCATGGGTTTACTTCTTTCAGGTCATCACCTTAGAAGCCACAGTCCACTTACTGAAGATTCCAGTTATTTTCTGAAAATTGTAGAGTATCAATAAGTGTGTGGGCTAAAGCTGTTACATAACCTGACTACAATGAAAAAGAATTTTTTTTTCAGGACCCCTCAGTTGTGTATATATATATATCTATGTATATTAGAGATACAGCAAGCTCTCCTAAAAACTGTGCTTCTTTCTTTATTAGTCACATAATTTTCTTAAATTCCTGCACTCATCTTTGAATTTTGCCCAGTGGATAATGAATGGATAGTGGATGTGACAGTAACTGAAAATTATTTTGGTTTCAATATCTAACAGTGATGCTCTATGCCAGCAGCATGATGTGACTAAACAGTGTAAGTAATGGATTTAAAAATAGGAGGAGTTATTGGATTTTTGTATTAAAATCTAAAAGTAGTTCTTAAAAACTGAGAAAGAGTTGGATTGGTTTGTGGTGAAGAAAAATAATATCCTTACTGCCCTGAGGATGTTCAGATTAAGTTAATTTTACTTTATTAAAAAATAAAAGTAGCACTTTCATGTTATTGCTTTGGAATTCTGAAAGCACTTTGTGATAAAACCCACTTTTTTTTCCTTTTTAAAGTTACGAAATTTATTATACACAGAAAAAGAAAGTGGGTGAGAGAGATGATGCATCAGCTTGTGGTAATTGGTATATACTTTTCAGATAAATCCAAAACCTTTCATAATATTTATGGAACAATCCGCTGTTTATATTTTGTTTCTTTTTTACTTGACTTACACAGAGAATTTATCCTTTAATGTTCACTCACAAATGAAATAATTACTTTTTTGTATGACTATTTCTGGACTATGGAGTGAAAACCTCTTAGGTTTAAGCAGCAAAAAATTCTAAACTAGATCTCCTTATGGAACAAGTCTTTTTCATGTAAATGGGATTATAGAACTTGTAAGGTGGGTCACAGATGATGTTTCTTTTTCGTTAAAAGTTACATATATTTTTCTCAGAGTCTGTCAGAAAACAAATCAAAAGAAAACAACATGGTATCCTGTAAACTACCTTTCACACAACTCTCATGTTTTTTTTTAAAAATTTTAGTTCTGGGTGGTTCTGTGTGAAATTTCCAGATATCATGGTAGAAAGGTGAGAAAATTTGATGTTTAACAGGAAGATCACCATAGTTGGCAGCTCCACAGACTAGGAACGTGAATGTTTATGACTTATCTTGGAAAGAAATAAATAATGAAAATTTACCTTGTGAGGAATAATTCACTGCATGGAAATCATTTTTACAGCGTTTACTGTGTTTCTGAAAGCAGCAAGACCTCTTTCATCTGACAAAATCTGAGTTCTCAACTACAAAGGCTTGTAGAACATGTCTGATCTTAGTTCTGTACATAGCAAGCCTGTCATGTTCTCCATGATATATAAGCAAGGCAAAAGCTGAACATGTGTGGCTTGAAATAAATTGCTCTAGCCTGCCTCTCACATCCAGAAAATGGTTCATTTTAAGAAATAATACAATTTTGAAATTAATACTATCATGTAAGTGCTGCCAGCACCCTATTTCACAATGGGGTTTGTGTTAAGGGTCTGACACAAGTCTTGGACATTCTGTATTGAGAGGAGGTCCAGTCATCAGCATAGTCATTACAAACGTAAGTCAAAGTGAGTAAAACAGTTTCCAGATTATACAAAGTGAGTGACACAAAACGTTAAGTGTGAATCCTGCCATAAAATTATGAAAAAGCAATGTGGTTTTCAGGCCCACTGAGGGAGCCAGCAAATTTTTCTGTGTGTAACTCCCTGATGCAAGTCTCCTCTCCCATTGTACAGAATGATGTAAGTCTGCTGAATGTCATGATGTAGGTCAGTGAAGCTTCTCTGGTGTGCTCTGATGACGTGATGACTTGCCTCTTCCATGCACAGAGGGAAGTCATTCCTTGTAAAATAGTCTTTTGACAATTAGTGTAGTCTTCTGGTATTAAATTTCACTTGAAGTCCCAGACAGCAACCCAGTCCGCCTGTTTTCCAAGACTAACCATGCAAACTCTATGTTCACTTTAGCCCTCTATTTAGACTCCTGGAATGGGGAGAGATGGAAATTCAGTTGCTGTGTTGGCTGCAGTTTTTTTATTTGGTCTAGGTCAGAGTTTTGAAGCAATCCATTTCTTTTATAGTAGTCATTGCTCTTAAAAAACACTTCAACTATAGAAACTTTCAAATGACCAAAAATATGGGTTATCGAAAGAGGAAATGAGCTGTGGCCAAACGTTTTTTTCTTTTCAGCTGCAAACTGGGGGAGCTGCTTGTAAAAAATAACTGTAAGATGGGGATGAGACAGGATAATCACAGGGATGCCATCAATAGTTTATGTGCTTAAGTCCTTTTTCTGCCATCTCACAGATAAGGTTTCCATTCACAAGGATGCTCAGAAATTAGTTTGCAGCCATCAGGACGAGCTGGTGGGTGTGATCTCAAGTCTATGGTGCCTGGTATGCTTCTCATAGTGTTCACTGTGAATTATCTTGGGGTCACAAATCAGAATTTGTTCTAAATCAAGCCTTTAAAAATTAACTTTATTTTATCATGGCAATCATCTGCTTAAAACATTAAGCAAAAAAATTCTTAAACATGCAATAAGACTTAAAAGTAATCTCATTGGAAAAGCTGTAATGTGCCATTTGCTGCACTGTTCCTTGTCTTCACCAGATTATTAGCTCTTGCATCATAAGGCTGAAAAAATGCAGAAAGAAGATCTATGCATGTGAAACAGCTAAAGAAATGAGAGTCATGGGTGACCCCAAAACAGTGTTTGAAATGGCTGACAGAAAGCTTTGGAAAGAATTTATTTAGAAATAATTCTGCTAATACATCTTTGGTCTCCATTTTTATTACTAGGAGCGTTTAAGCTCTAATCTTCAGGTTGTGGCGTAAGAGTCCTCTCTGTGTCAATCACTTATGGCGTAAAATACGGATTATGTCTTTAAGTGGGAATTACAGAACAATGGAATCTTTCAGGGGCTCATTCATTTTTGGGGAGGCTACAGAGGGTGTCCTAGGAATTGCTGTCAGGAAACACAGTAATATTCACTCACATGCACAGAATTGAACTAATCTCTAGATCTGGTGTTAGAGAGGAATTTTTCTGCAGAGGAGACTGGCAAGGCAGCCAGGTGTGGAGAAGCTTCATTCTTTTCTAGGACAGTAATCAATGACGGGAGCATCTTCAAGTTCTGCCTGGGCTGATGCAAGTGAAGTGTGGCAACTTGACTTCTTTCCAAAACCTCCCCAGTCACAGCTGGCCAGGTCCTGTAGGGCAACTGCTTCTTCCAACACACCAGTACTCTTTGCAAGTCATTTACATTTTCCCACATAAAACTTCCTCCTCCCTCCTTGGATTGAGGAGGGACATGGTAAGGCAGAAGGAGATGTTTGCTGCCTTCTAAGCAATTTGTTACAGAGGGAAATCTCTGCGGTCTGCAAAAAAGCACATCTAAGCATTCAGTAGTGAGGGAGCTTATGGTGAGCTGCATTATTTAAGAGAGCTATCTTAAATACTTCCTTGCTACTTTAATTTGTATTTATTATTTTGATGTGTTCTTTTTTTGGTAGAGAAAGTTTTGATTTTACCACTTCTTGGACAAGCCAGAGGTAGGAGAGATTTAAGACTAAGTTAGATGTAACTTTAGGTGCTTCTAATGGAATGTTGCCATAGAAGAACTGATACTGTAACTGCTGCCAGTTATGTTGTGTTTGTGTTAAAAGCAACACAGGAGTAGTAGCTGGAAAAGTAGGATGTAAACATATCAGTACATTCTCACAGTCTCATGGATCTTTAAAGGCCAGTCTTGTGATACATCCAGTGTCCTCCTGACTAACTCATTTTCAAGGAAGAAAGTTCCTTGGATCTTCTTAAAACAGTCACAGCTGTCCTACTGATGAGTCTGCAGAACCTAGAGATGGAAAGTGGCAGACCTCATCTTTTCAGTTTCTCCTTGACAGATCCTGAGTTACCTATTGGCATACCTGATTTCTCTCTGGAAGGTGCTGTCTTGCTCAAAATAATACACATGAAAATCTGCAAAACAGTCTCATACCAATTTCCCTTTCACCTTGATGGTGCCTCCCTTGGCTGCAAGGGATTTGAAATACCTAGTCACTTATTTTTGTGCAATGGAAAATAAAGAACAGTGCCCAAAGGGTTGAGTTGATCAAGCAAAGTCCTTAAATCAGGATGTTGAAATCAGAGGGAGTAGTTGAAACAGCAAACTCTTCTCTTTGGTGTACTAAACAGATCAGGCCCCAAGTTCAAGTAAACCCTTGACTGTAGTATCTTGGATAAAGGTTGAAGTTACTGTCTGTTATTTTACCAGCATACTTCTATGGACGAGAGCAGCAGCAGTAACCTATGCCCTGAACAAATAAATAATTGTCTGAAGATATCACTGAGGAATCTAAAAAGGAAAATTATAATAGTAGTAATAAGAATAACAATAATAATGAAGAGCCATTCTATTTTACACAGAATATTGCCATCAGATACTTTAGAAATGTTAATCAGTGAGGTCAAATGTTTAATGAAAACATCCAGCTATTATTTTGAGCTTAGCATATGAACTATCTTTTTGATCTAAGCCATATTTCACCTGTAAGTGGAACTATGATCTTTCTTTACATATCAGTTGTTTTCTTCTGATTTGAAAGGAGATGGGCTATTGTATTGGTTCATCTATTCTGAATTGGTAGGGTTCCTGATTTCAGATTTACTCCTGTGGCTTTCTTGTGATCAGGTATGTGTAACCTTAACTGAAAGTTTAGAACAATAAATGAAGAAGAATACATGTTCAGTTTTTCTGAATAACCCAATGGGTTATTCTTGGTCTATAAAAGATTTACTGCTTTGTTCTGAGGATTTTGTGCTTCATGTAAGTGGAAAGTAGCTCTTAATGTTTAGCACAACAAAAAGATATGCACATGTATGGCTGAGCAGACAATCTGTCTTTACCAAGATTATACTTTGTCAATCATTCAGCACAAAAGAGATCTTTGGTAATTTGATTATTCATCCAACCCTTTAACACAAAGCACATTTCTGGTTTGTTTCCTGTTAAGACTGTGTCTTTCTTATGTCATTTGTCCATGTATGTAACTTTTTAAAAGTGCAGTATGTGTTACCATTTAGACTTGATGGAAGAATTCTTTTGAGGAAAAGTTTGTGTAAGCAAAGAAAAAAAATTCGAAATCAAAATAGGAGTCAAGTTTCAAAACTTCAGAAGGGTGAAACCCTGTGTGTTGACAAGTATTAAAGAAAACCTAATTTCTTCAAGAAGCAGAACAAAGAAAAATTGCAGAAATTCTTCTGACATATGATAAAAAATGTTTTTCCTCTTAGTTGTCATTTTAATTCCAAATTTCATCTCCATGTCTCAACAGAAGTAAACTAACTGCAAAATAGAGATATTTAGAATAACTTCTTCTATTATATTCTGTGTATTGGTGCAATAATACTTATATGTATTTGGTGAACCAGAATGTTTTTCCAGTTGACTGTATGTCATTTAAGGATAACTGTGATCCAGAGATAACGTTGTGAGTGTTGAATGTCTCATTAAGAAGAAAGCTAGGTCCTACCTGAAGTAGTTTTTTACAGAGGTATAGAAATCAGAGAAGAAATCTATTTCAGCTTCTGTATTTAACCTTTATAAGTATTATTAGGCTTGTTAGAGGTATCTGATTTGCCATATACTTGCATTAAAATTTAGATTTGTAAAATACCAGCAATGTAGAGAGTTAGGAACTACTTAACTGACAAATCTCAAAAAAGTTGTCATTAGTGAGAAATCCCAGCTGATTAGAAGATTTTAGAGGATAAATGCACAAATACTAATTAAATGTCCAGAAGTACTGTGGTGGTTTAACCCCAGCCAGCAACTCAGCCTCACACAGCCACTTGCTCACTCCCCGCATCCCCTGTGTCAGGCTGAGGGAGAGAATCAGAAGGGTAAAAGAGAGAGAACTCATAAGCTGAGATAAAGACAGTGGAAGAGGTAAAGCAGAAGCTGTGTGCACAAGCAAAGCAAATCAAGGAATTCATTCACCCCTTCCCATGTGTTCAGCCATCCCCTGGGAAGAAGGGCTCCATCAGTATAACAGCACTTAGGAAGATGAATCACATCACTCCACATATCCCCAAATACTTGGGGAGTATTTGCAGTTAAACCCTTCTAGCTCATAGGCAAAAAAAAAACCAAAAAACTTCAGAGATTATTTCATTTCTATGTATAGGACGTTACTGAGTACAAAATGGAAAGTCCTAATAAAAATCTTTTTTCAAGCATGCATAAAAGAACTGCCTAGAAGGTGAAGTCTTATAAATTAAGATTAGAAAAGATCAGCTTTGAGAAACTGCCAATGGGATCTCTTGCTTTATTCAGATCAGAATGAAGTGTTCTTTTGCAGGACTGCTTTACCCCAACACAAATTTTAACCAAATAAAAATTACTGAGTTCCATCCAGCAGCAATGGCTTGAAATTTAGTCCTTTCCAGCCATAAATTTGACATTTCCAAAAATGAACAATGACATCTTAGTCTTACTAAAAACAGCATCAGTATTTCTCAGTTTCTTTTCTCCCTCCAAACTGCAGGAAAGGTGCAACTGACTTTTGGGTTTGGTTTTTTTTCCCCTGTGATTTCTCATCTCAGGAGGTAGCAGCCCCACCACTGCCTTGCATAACCTACTGTTCTATATTACTAGACTGAATTTTCTTGTCTCCAAGACAGATGAATCTTATCTTACTGCATATTAACTGGGTAATGCTGTCATCAGTGCTTTACTGAGGTAATACTAGAAGTAATCCAGGACTGACAAAAAAAGGTACCTACTTAAGTTCAATTGACTTAACATTGTTATCAAGGTGACCATCCAACTGTTTCATATTCTGAATCTTTATTCTCCTTTCAGGTACAGCTGCTGCATAATCATAAGGCCAAATATTTGCCAATTCAAATATATTGATTAGACTGTTGATACTCTCTGCTGAGTTAATGGTTGGATTTGAGGATCTTATGGGTCTTTCCCAACCTAAAAAATTTTGTGATTCTGTGGTCCTGTGATATCTTTTGCAATAAAGATGAGTTCTTAGGAAGAAAACTGCATGTGAAGCAGAGAACTGGTAAGGGTACTTGATCCCTTCTCTCTTCACTGAAATCTTAAAGCTGAGGTCTCCTCTGATCTCAGAGATGTGAATCCCTGCTGCACATTCTGCACATGCTCAGAGCACAGTCTGGCTTTTGGTGCCGATGGTTTTCCTCCCTGGAAACGAGGCCGCGTGTGCGGCGGGATCCACTCTGGCACCCAGAGCTGCAGAGCAGGACTGAAACTGGACAGTCCCAAGGCACTGGTTTCTTTAAGTTAAAAATCCTTATTAGAATCATAGAATATTAAGGATTGGAATGGATCTTAAAGGCCATCTAATCCCAGCCCCCCTGGCATGGGCAGGGACACTTCCCACCAGACCAGGCTGGTCAAAACCTTATCCAACCTGGTGTCAAACATGTGTTCAAGGCCAAGTGACTTGTGCAGGAAAATCTTATATTCTCCGGTTACAAGTTTGTATACAGATTTTCTTGGTGCTAAGCAAGTTTTAGGGTGTTTTTAATCTTTCAGTATTTCATCTTTCTGCTGCTTTTGTTTTTCCTTTGAGCTACAGTCATGCACTTTGCCCCAGACAAGTCTCTGAAATGAAAGAGTAATGAATCCTTCTTTCTAGTTTCAGCTTGCAGCCACTTCATTCAGATAGATTATATTTCTAAACTTTGGGTGTGAGGTACACAGTCTCAAATGACACATCATGAGAAATATTTAGCAAATGATGGTTTATTATCACTCTGTCCTTTGAACTGAAACATCATTAAGAAAAGGGGAAAAACCCACATTAATTTAAATACAGAGAATATGGTAGATAATTCTTCTCCTCTACCCAAGGCTCGTGGTTCAAAGGGATGATGTTTTCTTTGATTTCTTCTCCATTATATTTCTGTATCAGTACACAGAATTTTGAACTGAGTTGCCTGAATTGACATTTTTTTTTTGTGGTTTTATTTTGATTGGTGGATTGCAATATGAAAGAAAGGATGTATGCAAAGCAGACTTTCTGTCCTATCACACTGTGCAATTTGTACTACCCTGAAAATTGAGCTAAATCCTCTGGGTGTGGAGTAAGAAGAAACAACTCATTCCCCTCTGCTCCTCAAAACCACATGAACTTAAATATTAATGAAACTTTCATGAATCACACATAACACATACTGCCCCTTTATGCTGGAAGAGGCCTCAGCTTTTTATGGTTGGTACTGTACAGCAGGAGAATAGAAAGCAGAGTCATAAAACAGTAATTAACACACTTCTGAGCTGAGCTATGTTATTGTGTAGATGCTAATTAAGAATGATAGATCCCAGTGACTGAGTGGCACATAATACATTTGGTCAGCATAAGTGAAAGGTCGGTTATCATTTTGACTGCTTTAAGTGAAAATATTTTCCCTTATGTCAGTGATTTCAGGAACCACAAATGTCAAAGTGAAATGCATTATGCCTTCTCTTTCAAGAATGCAGATATTTAGTGACATAACAGGAGTATTTGCTTTGTGAAAGCATTTGATTTGCTATGGGAGCTCTGACCAATCAGGAGAGAAAAGAAAAGAAAATTTGAAAAATTAAAAAGTAAATATTAAACCTTGGAAATGCAAGTGCATTCCATTTGGGGTGGTTGAGACGCTGTAAAACGGACTGGCTTTCCAAATGGGGCAACCCCTACTGCCAAAAAATGATTCAATGAGACTGGACACTTCAAAGTTCTCTTTTGGAAAATCTCATCCACTTGATCAAAACGTTCCTTGATGGGTTTAGAATATTTCTAAGTTATTAATTTTCAGAAAAAATGGGAAAGGGTAGTTTTAAGTCCAAAACTTGAGATGAATTCAGACACTGCAGCTTTATGCAGCAAGAATACAAGTCAGAAAGGGAGCTCATGTTCTGGCAGTAGGAATGTTAGACATCTCACAGATGCTCGTACCAGTGCTACATGTTTAACTTCACTTGTCATCTCAGTGTTCTTCATAGCTTAGACACCTTCTATTTTTCTTTAGTACTGTACCATGATTAAAGTCAGTAGGAAAAATCCTGTCCTGAGGCTATTAAGACCCTTAGATACTTTAAAAGATACATGCTGGGACAAAAGCATGACATGATTTTTTTTTAAGTCAATATAACTTTTAAAATCTTAATTAAATATAATTTGATATTTTGATCTCAAATATGTGTAATTCGTCCTTAAGGATGATGTACCACAATTAAAAAAGAAAACAAAGGGAAAATTAGGTAACAAAGGAAGACTTTTAGTTCAGTTCTGTGATGGGTTTTGTGCAGCAGCAAAACCACTAGACTTATGACTGGGGACTGCAGTTAATATTGTAGTTCACGTAGCAGTTGAGTATTTTAAAAATACAAACTTGAATTGACCATGAGGTGCTGTTATACCTCCTACACATCCTATTGCAATGCAAGAAAATAATGATGCTGTACTAAAAACCAAAAAATAAAAAACTAAAACTAAAACTAAATTATACTGAAACAGGACTGCAAATAGCAGCTCATGGTTTTACATACTAGTGTTACTACTATTGAGTGCTTTAAAGAATAACATCTCCTTGCACAGGAAATTGATACTTTATAGTGCTTCTGATAATGTCAGAGTGGGTGTTTAAATAAATGGGTTTAGCATGCTATAAAGTGAGTGACTAAGTGAAATTTCTTAGGTAAATGGGTATGATCAGTAATGCTGATCACTAGAGCAAAAGAGCATGAGTCAAATCGGAAAGTAAGCACAGTAACAAAGGCAGAGATTCACCTAAAAGTTGGTGATGGACAGAGATATCCAGCACAGATCAGAGAGTGAGTTGCTCAGTGAAAAGGAGGAATAACTGGTGTAAATGGTATCTGAATAAAGCCCTTGACCTTGCTAAAAATGAAAAGTAAAAATGAATGGGCTTTCAGGCTTTCAGCTCTGGGGAGAGGCCAGTGTGTGGGCAGGCCCGGAGCACAGGGCAGTCTGGGCAGTGCTCCCACCACTCGCCAGGATGTGGTGCATGAGAACCAGCGATAGAGTCTGACTTGTGTGCACAACAGGGAGATTGCAACTAGCAGCTTATGTTCTAGTGTAATGCTAACTTATTCAGGCAGCTCTGGGCACACTCCTAAGAAGCCACTAATGACATTGCAGTTGTGTAACTTGAACACTTTCTGTTCTTGCTCAGACAGCCAAGAATTCGGCAACCCAAAAAGCCTGTTATGCAACTGCAAGAGAGAAACTTGGGCCGCTACAGACAGCCGCATCTTGACAATTAGATTTTTGTCCAGACTGGCTTTTCAACTCATTTTTTATGTTAACAGGACTATGGTTTTCCTGTGTAGGCTTCTTCAGTATAGTAAAGCCATATATTTTACCAGGAAGCTGAGCACAGTGTTATAGTATAATGGCATCTGTAATTCAGCTTCTATTTATCTGTACCTTTCTGAGTAATGAAGCTGCTGGCATCTCTCCAGAAGGTCTATGATCCATTGCAAAATTATAATCAAGCTAGGTGTCCTTTGGAGAAGAGAAGAAAGAAATTTTTCTTTACAGCTTGTTTTTCTGGACCTATAACAGGAAGAAGACACTGAAGAAGAGATCTCGTGTATCACTTGCTTCAGTCCTATGTAATCATAGGATGTCACATTATCCTTTTAAGAATTAGATCAGATTCAATTTTAAAATGCATGGAACTTTTTCTTTCCCCCTCTGCTGCTATTCTTGTGGAGAGTGTTCCAGAAGTCTGCTTGCTATAAAACCAGCTTCTCCTTTCTGCCCTCAATTTATGCCTGACCATAATTGATGAAAGACTAGACAAATTACATCATTAATTGGTTATTCTCATTTGTGGAATGCCATTTATGTGAGTGTCGTCTTAGTAAACTTCAGTTGTTGAAGTTACTGACTTTAAAAGACTAAGAGCATGTGGGATCTGGGAATTTGAGTGGAAGTCTGTTGATAATCCAAGAGATATTTTGGATTGGTTTTCTGTGTGCTGGTAATGCTCAGTTTCAGAACTTGAGTAACCTTTCTCTGTTCTTGAGGTGAAGATGAGGTCCTTGTCAACACAGGAGAGCACTCACTGAACTGCCAACTGTGCATGGTAATTTACCTGTAGGCACAATAAAATCTATTATGTCTTCAAATATTGATCTTACATTTGATTTGGAGTATAAGATATCATTTAGGCTGTTGAAGCAAGTTGTAGATTTTCTCTGGGAATTACTGTGAGTAATTAAAGAGATTTTCTGGCTCAAAAGGAGACAAGAGAAGACTGCTCAAAGGGAGGTGATTGAAAGGGAGGGAGGTTATTAGTGACATCCAGGAAGCATAGTCTAGGGACCAATTTTTTAAACAGTTTCTTTAATGTCTGCAGCACAAAAAGAAGAGCCCAACTATACATTTGGGAAATGAGGATGACAATTTCTGCTTAACATGGCTGATTACAGTTGTTAGACAGAAGTAGCTCCTGAAGCAAACCCAAAGAAGTAGCACTCTTGAACCAGATGCTGAGCTCCAGTCAGGCTCTTAATTTCTTCTTCTCTCCCTTGATTTTTGAATTAATTACTGAAAAATGGCCTTTGTTTCAACTAAGCTTGACTCTAGCTAAAGATCTAGAACCCGTCTCATTTTTTTGTGCAGGTGTTGTACCAGCTAAGCTAGAGGAAAGTACTTCCATGTATGTTTTCAAGTGAATATGTCCCCAGTTGCTCTGAAATTTTTCTGAGCTCACTGTTCTGATTATTTTCTTAAGAGACATTTCAGTATATTTTGCCTATTTTCCAGGTTCCTGCTGAGCTTATGTAGGAAACAGGGAGTTCTTGAGGCACAGGGAGCTCTACTGACTAGGGGCAGAACTTCATGGGGCTGAGAGGCTTTCAGGTGAAAGCCAGAGCTGTTTTCAGGATTAATGGCTGCTAAGCATGGCTAATGTAGCTCACAGTTTTGGATTCAGGCACCTCAGGACAAAGTAAAACCTGTTTTAGATACCTAGAGCCTACTTTGGATCTGGACCAAATGCTTTACATTTGGAGAAATGTTGTGGAGAATATAAGTGCTTCTGATTTCAGCATGCAGATACTTAAACCTGATTAGAATGACAAAAGCAAGACTCTTATGCATGAATTAGTGTTAAAAGACATTCCGATTGAGATCTAAGCCTAAAAAATGAAGAAAATCCTGGGGTAGGATTATTACATTAGTCTTTCTGTCCTCCTCCACCTGGCTCAAACTCCCTTTGTCGCAACAAATACGGTTGTCTCTGTATCTGCCATTGGGGTAATATTTATTATCTTCATGTGGAACACTTCATTATCACACAACCAATATGAACCAATATGAAAAAGATGTCTCTGTTACATTTTTGGTCCACCAGAACCTGATTTTGTTAACCTTCTGAGCCTGCTGTAAGCCTTGCTTAGTTTTCAGTAACACATATGAAGACCGTAGACCTTAATGCTGTGGGATGCCATAGCCGTACTGCTTTTTGTGCTCTTTCATTTTTCTTGTCATTTGGAACATGTATTATTTTAGATGAGATAGTTTGAGGTAGTTTAAATTTTTAATGCAATATTGTAAAAAAACCTAAATCTTGGTTACTGCTTCTAGCATCCCAAAATAGCATTCTGAATAGACACTGTAATACTGTACTTGTTTTTCTATTATTTTTCTAACAAGCCACCCATGGTGTGTAAATTCCATCAAACAATGTCTTCATTGTGAAAAAGAATAACTGTTGGTGTCTGTTTTAAAGTTATTCTGTTTGCTTAGTGGGACTACATATATATTTGAAAACAGCCAACCAAGTTAGCATAAGATGAGCTAATGTTTTTTTAGTGCTTCTTTTCTTCCTCTTCCAAACTGTTCTTTCCCTCTAAAATAAAGAAATATTTCTGGAAAGATGAGGAGCTTTGTCCTGAATAGGAATCCTGGCCTCTGAACACCAAACACTCATCTCAGCATTTACAGGGAACAGCAATTTTTTGTATAGCGCTGGGGAAAGAGGATAAATTATAAATAAATTAACATCTTTCAGTTTTTTAAGGATTTTTGTACCCTATGGATATTTGATGTAAATATATAAATTATCATTGTGAGACTAGATCCAAAAAAATCAAAGAGCAGTGTAGAATCTCTGTTTTCAAAAGTACTGACAAGTGATCACCTGAGAGTCTATATTTCTTAAATATAGAGTAAAAAAAAAAAATTTTAATGTGTGGCCTGTGACTTTCAAAATGAAAGAAGTTGATGTTTTTCAGCTATGTGATCATTGCAATGTTTTAGCTTTTGAAACTGCTTTAATGAGTGTCAATTGTGTAGCATGTTGCTTTTTACTAGACTCACAAGAACTAAATATAACGCTCACATTTCCAGGAACTCATAAAATATCCTTATTTTGTGCAGAAGGAGGCATTTTTAATGTGTCTTAAAGCACAAACGTTTTACTTGTAGTTCTGCCTGTAATGAGAGTTACTACTACTCTGTATGCACAGTTGCTAGATCTGTGCCTGATAATGCAGCAGTTTAGATCCCCATTGTTAAGTATTTTCCATCCATTTAAGATAGGATTAATGGACCACTTGCATCGCAGGTTCTAGTTACAATTTAGAGTTTAAATCTGCAGGTATGTGCTATTTACAGCTGAGACAATCTCTTGTTGATCTTCGCAGTAATTGACATTTAACTTTATCAATACTGGGAAAGTTTAATTTGCAAATAACTCAGATCTTTACAGTAGTGTTTGAAAATGAGGGAGGTAATTTTTACATATATATTGTTGTTAAATATGTTATGCATTTTAGGAGTGTTCACCGCTTAAGCAATTTGGAGTGCATGTTTAAAATTGACACTGTTGTTCAAAGCAAAAGAAAGCAGAGTCCCATCTTTTTTATTTGTCTCATACAGGCTCCTGCACAGTAGCAGGCAAACCAATGTATATTTACAAATAGAGAAAAAAGAAATATGAAAACTCAGATTTAATACTTGATAGTTTATTCAACTCTGTTATCACCATGAGATTAATGTAATCAAAATTACTGTCCTACCATAATAGTTTGTGGACTAGAAGTGATTAGGTACATTCTGAAATTTATGTTTGTGTTTATATTTTACTTAGTGGTTTAGGCTATGAAATTTTGGCCCTGGGGTCAAACCTAAAGGTTTTCAAACCAAGAAATCCATGGCTAAAATATGTTTGATGGGAGGGAATAATGTAATTACACACAGCTTTTTGATAAACAGCCTAAATTGTGCTTCAAAGGACAGATGTGTCTTTAATAATCTGAACCATTTGCATTTTCAGATTAAACCCTGCTTGATTGCATTGTACTTGATATGTATACTTAAATCTATATGTTAAATGTTATACTTTGATATAGAGCATATTGTTTGACTTTGTTCTTATGATCTGACAAGCTTCATTATATAATAAACTAGTTTAAATAAATCTTAAAGACATAAAAGTGTTCTTGACAGTAAAAAAAAAAATCTGAAGCACACAAATGATATATTGGTTAGATGTTTCAGAGAGAGTCAAAGCTTTTTTTCATTCAGATCTTTGAACATGTGTTTTGAATAAAGCTGTAAGGCATTTTCCAGTAACCAGTGTTGTATTACAAAAATGAGTAAAGTAAAACAAAAGAAAAACATGTTTCAACATTTTATTCAGTATTGTCACACATTGTTGCACATTTCCAGCTGGAAGTAAATGTGACATTTGTAATGCTAATTTTTCAAACCTAACCTTTTATAACATATAAAATATTACTTGGGATGGTGTGCCCTTGTGAAAAGAGCAGGAGTAATGAAGTACTCGATCAGGGTTCAATTGGATTCCTAATGGCTTGAGTGCAATTACACTGCCAGTTGGTTGCAATCAATCAAAACCATTTTTGAATTGTTCTCTTAAACTGTATCTAGTGTTAACTGCAGATAAGCAAGTTGCAGAGCACTTGACCTGATATAGTAGCAGTGTGTGTGTCTCACAAACAACAAGTGATGCTGTTAATGCTACTGTGTTTATCCCACGTGAGCAAAACCCCCCAATTTGTTAATACAGAAGAACACACTGTAGTGCTCCATATTATTTGTGATGGAAAAATGTGAACGTAAGTGTAATGCAGCAGCACATAAGGAAAACGCAGCATATAATTCTGGTGTTATGTATGTAATACTGTTAATTGTGGGCTATAGATGCATTACATAACTCAAAAAAAAAAAAATCTCATTGAGTTGGTCCCCGTTTTTGTCTATCATAATGACAAATTGCCAGCCTCTGTTGCCTCAGAGAGGGAAAGCAGAGGAGAAGCAAGAAGCACATGCAAGCAATTTGGATATTTAAAAAATGGCAAATTAAAGAAAAAAAAAGAAAGAAAAAAGTCTTACAATTAAGCTATAATGGAATTTATGGAAAGATGGATATAATTTATTTTGGTTTTATTTGTCCAGGGCCATAACATATTAGCCTGGGAATATAATCTAAACCATACCACATACAATGTTGCTAATGGGACATTTATGCTAACGGGACTTATTCCCATACTTCAGGATAGGAAAAATACACTCTAATGTTTCATTGCAAGGCATTCCTCTGAAAATAAAAGCTAATTAAATATTTTTCACTGTTAGTTGAAAATATCATACACCTGAAGACCTATAATCCATGTGAAAAATGGTAGAACTCAGCAAATGTGGTACTTAAAGCAAGGCTGACAGTCTCAGGAAGCTCACTACCCAGTACTTAGTTGTTACTCTGCTACACCTCAGCAGGTGACATTTTGCTGTGTGTGGCAGCACAAAAGTGTTTCACTATCTGTGTTTGATCCCATGATTCCTGTCCTGACTCTGGTAGCACAAATGCCGTGCAGTTTTAGCAAGATGGGGTGAATGCCAACGTGCTTTTTTTGCAAGCTGGGTTAATGCATACATTCAAATATTGTTCCAGTTAAAGAGAGCAAAAATAATGGCATGCATCTCACTCAAAGAATATCTGCTTGTTTCCTGAACAAGTTNGATTCACTCTGTAACTATACTCCCTAAACACATCCCAAGCATCACCATGTAATTTTGATGCCTAAAATATTGGCTTCCTTAATATTTAGCCTGCACCTCTTCTTCAGATTCCCAGCTTGGCAGGTGTATAAATCAAGTCCTCATTTTTTTGGAAACTAAAACAAGCACAATTTCAATGCACAGTGAAAACTTGCAGCTAGAAAAGGAAAAGTAGAAAGGAGGATGTTTTTTTGATTGAAAAAAAAATCAGTTAACGACAAAACATACTTCCAGATGGTCTCTCTTACATTGTACTGCTTTATATACAGGGCCATCTGTAACTCTTTAGTTAATTTCCACTGGTCTAATTCTGTACTTGCATGTATGTATCTAGAATAGATTTGACCAAAATATGGGGCTTTTATGTACTGTTTGTGGGATATTTTCAGAGTAATATATAACAGACCTTGGCTGCTCTGCCCTTTGTATAGATACAAAATGCCATGGGGTAGGGGAATGGCCTCCTCTCATATCTTACCCAATTCTTTGGAGGCTCCTTAAGTCAAAGGGGTACAACAAGCAGATTTGGTTTGGCACGTGTACATACAGTGGGAAGCTCTGCATGCTCATTTGAATCCACAATATTTATAATGTAGATGCTTTATATGAGTGTTTAAAACCCCTGTCCATTTACTACATTTAAAAATACCTCTCTTGTCTTTTCCCAAAGACAGTCATTTAGAACTTTCAAGATAATGGTGGGAATTTTGTGTAGAGGCATTGATTTAATGGCAACAGCATTTATTCTCTTCATGTGCCAGTTTTCAAAAGACTTTAAATTGCAGAGTGGATTTTTGGTGCACTCATTTTTAATCGACCATGTTGAAAAAAAGGGACCAAACATCTGAAAACATCAACTGTCTGAAGTGTTTGCCACTCATTTTTCATTTTCAAAATGACTCCTCTCTTCATATAAATATATAAAAGTAATCTAATCTGTTAAAATGGCCTTAATGTAGACAATGCTTTCTGCATTTGAGATCTATTTAAATATTTGTTCTATATAAACTATATAGAGCAATTACATTACTTCTGTTACCTCATATATTCAGATTTCACTATCCAACTTGTACTTCTTACTGGGTATTTTACTTTTAATGGCTTACTCTCTTGAATTTAAGAACATTATGCAGTTCTCTTTTTGGGCCTTAGACATGCAAAGAAATAGGTGATCTTTTTGTCTTTGAAGCCATTTTTCTTTCTTCTTATTGTAAGGCTAACATTTAGAAGAACAGTAACATTGCAGTTGTCTCTGTCTCCTTGTAGATCTTTTGTAAGGGGTGCTTTCAGGCAATGAAAACCACAGAGCATATGGATCAAAAAGAATGGGATTCAGGTGATGAAAGCGATTGTTTCTTGTTGCCTGTCTTGATTTTCTTTTGAGTTTGTGCTGAAAGGTTGAGGTTGAAGTCAGATGATAAATTTCCAAGGTCCTTGAATGGTTTAACCGTACTCGTGTTCTTGGGAAAGATAGCTGAATCCATTTTCATACTAGTTTCAGCTGGAGATTTTCTTTTTTCTTGCTGGGAAATCCTATAATTTCTTTCTATGTAAATAACGAACAACAAATGTTGCTCTGATCTTCTCACTTGGAATTAAGTGGTTTTCCTCATTAACTAAGGCTGGGAATAACAAAAATCTGATTTATCCTTTACCAGAGGATGATTGTTACATATATTTCAGTTTATGACTAACATTACTGTCCAGAAATAAGTGCCTGTACCTGGAAAACAGTTCTAACCCCACTGTGAACCAAGACTGCTGACTGGAAGATAGCAGTCCTGACGAGTTGGGCCCTCCCAGTGCTCCTGTGCTAGTTAGGGGTTTTACCTCCCTGACAGTACATGAAGTGGAAAGGGTGTTTTTTTTGTTGTTGTTGGTTTTTTGTTTTTTTTTTTTTTTTTTTTAATTTAGCAGTTTCTGTAAAGTGCTCTCTGCAATCAACTACTGCTGTTCTGTTTTAAAACGAATTATAGAAATGTAGGCATCAGCTATCATAAAGGGGATAGGGAGAGTTGGTAGGGGGCTCTGGAAAGAGTGGTGAGCACGGGTTCAGCTGGGACATTTTTGTGGCTGTCAGAGTCGGAGAGCAGGTGTTGGCATTTATGTTCCAGCTGTGTAAATTGACAGTGGGTATCTGTGTGGTTAGTTGTTCATATGATCTAATGCTGTGCAACATTTGAGCACCTACATGATGCAAAGCACAGAGGGGCAGTCCACTCCTGCAGTCCTGTGGGATGATGTTGCTGTTGGCTGCTGCTGAATCTGTCATACCAGGAAGTCAGTGAGGATGCCAACATGTTCCTCTTTTTCTCTTCACTGTGTTGTTCTTCATGGTTTTCCTCCTTACCTCTCAAAAGAAAGAAATAAATATCTGTGTTGGCTGCAACCCTGTAACAACTTTAGCCTCAAAGTGATAGGCAAAATAAATGACAAAATGATATTGTTCAGAATTACTCATCTCAGACAGGCTGCTATAAATTCACTGACATTGTAATCACAGATACTGAAAATAGAAGGATAAACTTTATTTCCAAATGAGGAGTTTGCTCTGCTTTTCTCACTCTTCTCAAGTCAGTTGTCTTATGGTCTTCAGAGTGTTATTTGAGAGCCTCCAACTATCAATTAAATGTGACTTTCGGTCTCTTGTAGAACCTCATGGTATTTTATTTAAACATTCAGTCTGTCTTCTTCATCTTATTTTAGTTCAGGATTTCATAATTTTGGAAAGTAGGCAATCTAATCTAGTCTGTACATCTTTCTGCAACATATACTGGACTGATGTAGTAAAAGGCT
>VZTR01000785.1:67236-81181 GCA_013400775.1 Chaetops frenatus
TACACTGACATCGCTGAAACAAAAGGGGAAAAAAATGCATTTTGAAGCGTTACGTGTGAAGCTGAAAGTATTTCCTGTTATTTGGAAGCCCTTTTTTGACCCATTTCTTTCCCTCACAGTGTCTGACTCCAGCCTAGAGTTTAATTTCAGCTGGCTTTATTTGACTATTTGCATTAAGTAGTTGCAGTCCTTGGTCACCAGCGTTGTTTGAGTACCGAGTGCCCGGATGTGTCAGCCTTACCTTCATTTGATGCTGTTCAGCCCTTTCATAGATTGCTGTATATTCATCACCTAATAAATCCTGAAGAGGAGAAATTGAAATAGTGAAATCTTGGTGAGAAGCCAGCAGACATCTAGCTAGCTGTTAGCCTGGTAAAAAAGCAGCTTTCTGCTGTCAGGATCAGCATTACCCCGACAGTTGCAGCAGCTCTCAAGCCTCTGGATTTGTTTGCAATGAGAGATTTGTTGTGGATTTTTAACAAGGCTCCTGTGTGTGTGCCATGCTTAGTAAATATTGGCCTTCAGGGTATTTTTCAGTCATGCTGAATGGACTGTTAGTTTTCCCAAACTGCAAAGTGCCGAAAGTCCATTTCACTGGGGTTTTTTTTGGTTTGGTTTTGTTTTGTTGGTTNTACAAAAAAAAAAATTATATCACAGGGAAGATTGTGTCTGAGGACCTGGGGAGGAAAGAGGCCAGAAAATGTGTAATGTCCAATTCTTAAATAAGTGATACTGCAAGTGTTAAATTTCTGTTATGAAAATTATGAAACAGTATTTTTATTTTATTAATGGCACTGTGAACATGAAAATACGACAGATCACTAAAAAATGGCACCTTTTACCAGGAGGTTGTAGTAGAATAACATATAAAAATTGTTAGATGTTAGACAGAAAGATATTTATAGAGAAATAGAGAAAATGAAAACAAAGTACCATGTATCTGAACTCCATACATAATGTAATGTGTGACTAAAACAACAGTGAAAAAGGAACAGACATTGTGAGAGGTTTCAATGGCTTCCCATTATACAGTTTAATGTTTTGATAGTCTGTGGAGTTTAATATTACAATATTTCTAGTGCCCCTGTGAACTATTTGTGGATACTTTTTATGAGCTAATTTTAAATGAATATGAGCAATGGGATGAAGCTTTTTCATTAGAACATGATTTGTTAAAACAAAAAAGCTTCCTGAGATAGCGTGAGTATGCTGAAAGCAGCACTACCAATGTAGTCGAACTTTACAGAACTCAAGTGATTTTTTTTTTCAGTCATTGTGGTGAGGCTGTTCTAAAACTCTCTTATCAGTAATAGTGAAATACTGCAATGGTTTGATCTCTTTGATATTCTGGAGGATGATTTTTCTTTTTTCATTGTCCTCATTTTAAGAGCTGATGGAGCAATGAATAGAACAATAATTTATTGAGTATTCACACACTGTATGTATACTTTCATTATACATTTATAGAAGACCTATTGTTTAGTATTTTCTGCTGGAGGCTAGTCTTGTAAAAGAATAGTCTAGAATAGACTCAGTGCATGTGTTGTCCATTTGCCTGTCAGCAATAGTTTTGACAGAAAAAACAGGGAGTTTGAGTGACTGCTGGTCTGTCTTAAGGTATGGTAATGAGGCTAATTAGGAGAGATGAGAGCTGAACTGGATATGTGAAGGCAATTATCCGTGAAACTTTTGTCATGCTTTATCTTTATCAGATCTCTCTGTCTCTATTTTTGGCATTTGCCAGTGACACACAGAATGGAAATACTTGAAGTAATATATATTTTAGAAAAGCAAAGTAAAGAAAGAAGGCAGAAGGAAATTTATATGAGGACATCTCATTATTAAACTGTACAACTTATCATGGATATTGTAGATCAGCAGGAAAAGACCTTGCCTGTGTTATTCTTCTCACTTGCATTTACACGAATTAAAATAAATTGCTTTTTGTACTAATGAACTTACTAGACAACTACATCTCTCCTGTTCAGTGTACATTGTTTTGTTTGCTCTTTTTATGTTACGACTAAATCCAGCAAGCATGTTATTAAACATACTTGACAGAAAAACTTGTAAAGAGCATGAAAAGAGAATAAAAGTGCATTTAGTTGTAATTTTTTTTTTTAAAAGCTAAAATTTTCTCATTTCTGTTTTCAGGTGGCTAGTGATTTACTTTCAGACAATCTAGTACAAACTGATTTAAAAAGAAGCACTGAATAGAGCAAATGAAAACCATGTGTCACAAGTCTTCATGAATCAATGCATATAATCCTCAAAGAAAGAAGGTGATAAATGAAACTTGCACATTAATAAGACCATAACCAGGCTCAATTACTAGGCCTTTTTGAAGAGCCGTAGTAACTTCACACATCTTTTTATGTTAGAGGGAAGAATTACATCCTCTGAGCTGTCTGCACACTCCTGCTTCTTGCACTATGTCAAAAGACAGTGTACTTCTAATCCATTTTTAAAGAGACCATAATGTGAAAGAAAAACCTGTCTATATAAGACACACTCAATGAGTTTTTAAAGGAAAAAAAAAATCTTCATCATAATTTAGATCATTTTACTTGGACATCTTATGTGAGTCTACCAAGTGTACTTATGAAGTAATATTACAGACTTCAGGTCAAATTTATCTCAGTAGTCCTCTCTTCTGAACTTGCTAGAAGTATGGCAAGGAGTATAATGAATAGATGTGTAATAGAGATTAGCACTTACTGCCCTAATATTTTTCCATTAAGCAGCAGTTCTTTTTCTCAGATTTTGTTTTGTAGGACATACGTTAAAAGCTTTGAATTTATTGCTAGCAATGATATTACATGTGTCCAGAATGCTAGCACAAAATACTTGAGGTTTATCATAATAATCCTAAATCTTCCATGAAGGACTGAATTGTATTTTGTGTCTTTAATTTAATTTGCTTTTAGCAATAATAAGGAAAGTTGCTCGATCTCAAAACCACTGCCTGCTTACTACTGTGAGAGCTTCGTGTTCTGTAAAGCACAGCAGAATATTGCTGCTATCAGTTGTCACTTCCTCTCTTTCCCCTGCATTGTTTATGCACACATGTACACACACAAAACCAGCCCATTCTTTCAACACTGCAAAGACTGTAAAAAGGGGGTTATTGCAGATTACAATCTGTAGCCATTAGCTTTTTCGATATCTTCTACTAAGCTTTAGTAAAAGGGTTACTGTCGCCTCCATGAGAGAGTTCAGAGAACTCCTCTTTCCATTGGCTTTTATGTGATGGAGAAAGATGAAAAACCTTAGCCCACAGAATTAGTCCACAGGAATAAAAGTGTTAATGTTAATTTTAGTTTTGATAATAATAACAACAACAACAACAAGAAACGAAAGGAACCAAAATACCCAAACCAAAACTGGTTTGGCAGCTTAGTCATCTGCAAAAGCAATGCTAGGGACCAAGGACTATGCATGGCACTCTTTCTCACTCTAGAGTTCAAATTTGGTATTCACAGTTATAAGGATCTGGAATACAGATTTGTGCAAGGGAGAAAACTGAAAACAATCTTTAGATCTGTTACCTATGAGCTTGAATCTGTTACCTATGAGCTTGACTAAACAGAAACTCCTCATACACATTCCTACTCCCTTCAGCTCTTCATTTCCTCTATTGACAGTCAGTTGTATTATGCATGGCTGCTCTTTGGTATAAATTTACAAAGAGAACAAATATGCTGATCTCCACGTGTCACTAGGAAGAGTATGCAAAATCTTGTGATCCAGTACACAACTAAATAGGCTACAGAAGTAATTTATATAGTTGCAGAAAATAACCTTTTTTTTAGTTGTGTCTGGATGCCTTTACCATATTTTCATAAACAGTTGACAGTGGTGGTATATAAACACTTTAAACATTTTATTATAGTACTGTTGCAACAGGTTACCTATGGTGCTTGTACCCAATAGGTTACTAATGAAGTGTCATTTCCCTGCCTTACTTGGTTTGTGTTGTAACCTTAATTATATTTCGATTTTAGAATAAGCTCTCAAAGTAGTGTACAGGGATTTGGCCACACGACTTGCATTAACATTAATCAAAATCGCGTGTCTGAATTCCCACCATGCTCCAAACGTACCCTGGGATTGTTGGTGGGGATTGTGTGCAGGAGGCACACGTGCAATAGGTGTTACCACTGGCTTCCTCTTATTCTGAGTGTGCGATCCCGCTCTTCATGGCTGAAGTAAAAGGTGACTGGGAATACTGACTCCCTTTGTTCACAGGCTGTCACTTAGGTCAGTAGCAATTAATGTTTCCTCACTTTAAGCCACACGAACTCAGCTTTGCTGAGAGGCTGAGGTGGCAACTGTAACACAGAGAATCAGTCATGTCTTTTAGGGAGCTGCAGGATTTTAAACCTGAGATTGCAAAGCTGGTTCAAATAAAATACAGCTGCTTCATCTCTGTCATCATCCTCCATGCCAACCAAGGCTTTGTGAAAAATGGTGACTTGTTTTTATCAGTGATATTCACGTTCTTTGAGTTTTGCACTCTTCCGTATTTTTCTGTTTCTGGTTACAAAGCAAAGTGTCAAATATTACCCCTAGGAGGGGAAGTGTTTCAGCAGTCCTTGCAGTCCCAGTGGAGGCAGTCCCTGGAGTTCAGTGAGGTGGCCTGCTCAGACATCCTCCTGACTGATTGAAGTAGGCTCCAGAGATTAGACTCATTTTGGTGTAGTTTGCCATGGATTGGAAAAGGTTGGTGGTTTTATTAATGCATTTATTGTATACGCTTTGGTCACTGGTTGTCACCCATTTAGAGACATTACTCTATCATGGGTTTAATTCCAGAATTTCTCACAGAACCAAAATAAAATTGTCTTTTCTGGCTGTCTTTAATATTCAAATGAAGTTTCCTCATTAAAAATAAATTCCAAAAAGACTCTGTGTATTGCTCCAGTACCAAACTTAAGAGAATTTCTGTCTGAGATTTGGAGTCAGTAAAACACAACTGTTTGTAAGTTGATTGTGGTTATAAGCTGTGTTTTTGCAGCTATGTCTTCTGCTGGCTTCTTTGGAGCATCTTTAAGAAGAGGGAAAAATAAAAGATGACCTTCCATGTCTAAACTAATCCATGCATGGCAGCAGAAGAAACCTCCAGGAGAAAAACACTGAAGTTTCTTTGAATATCCTATCTTGGAATGATGGGGGCTGACTGATTAAAAAACAGGAAAAATATGTTTAGTTTACTGGATTTGAAAACAGTTACCTCATAAAATAAATAACAGTTTTCCATAATGCTTTTCCATTAATCCATATATGTAATGCAAATAAATGAATAAGAAGTTTCATATCGTCCACAGTTTACAGTGATCCCACCACAACAAGACAAATCGTTTCTGTCTGTAGTGATGACTCATTGGTTTGATGTAGCACCAATGTTTAAGAGAAATATAGTGATGTCCTTTTTGCTGCCTGAGGCTCTAACATTTAATAAAAACAGGTATTTCCCTAATTTTTGTTTTAGGTCCAGTCTTGGAAAAGCTTTGGATGTGCTTAACTTTACGCAGGTGAACAGGCTCATGAAAATAAATTAGATTTCTCCCATGCTTAAAATGCATTACAACTTTTTTAGGGTTTTGGTTTTTTTCTTTTTTTGAGTAAGGTTTTTCTGTGCTGCTATAAAATTAATTCTTATTTTTACTTTATCACATTCAGATGATTTTTTTGCTATGGATTCTGTTTTAAACTAGCACTTTCAGAAATACAGTGTTCCCACTGTTGCATGGGCTAGAAAAAGAGAAAATACATATTTGCAACTTGTGTGGCTCCAGTGAAGGTGCTAAAAAGAGTAGCCTTAATCCTAGAATCCAGCTAAAACCCATTAAAATAGTTAATGAACAAGCCAAGAGGTATTGTGTAGTGAAACAGTTAAAGTAGCACTTGTTTCCCAGCAATGATAGAAAGGATTTTTTCATTTTTAAAAACTTTCAAAATCATCTTTCAATATGTAGTCTTTTTCAGTTTGCGTCTGTCTGCATCATAAACAATCTTTTCACCCCCTTTTCAAAGCTATATGAAGCTTGAAATGCAAGATAATTAAAACAAATCTTGAATAAACTGTTTTGTGGAGATAGAAGTTTGATGGTTGAATATATAAAAAATTGTAACCAGATGTTGTGCAGAAGCCATAGCAGTTTAAAGATCATGAGCTTTTTCTTTTTTCTTTTTTTTTTTTTGTACGAAGCAAAAATATTCTAATTGAAGTTGTCAGCAGGAGTGAGACTAATATGCCTGTATTTGATTAAATAATAGTTTATTTAACATTCAGTGTGGCCCTAAATTGGCTGAGACTAAAATAAAGAAACTTCTTACTTTAATTTTTTGTAGTTAAATAGTGTGAGAAGTAAACCTCGTTAATGGTAACATCTTTGCTTGATATTCCCAGCTATTATTTGTCCACTTCTGTGTCTTATTGGAATGCTTTGCTATCCATTGTACATATATTTTCTTCCTATTCTCTTATTAACTAGTTGGTTGATGGAAGAAATGGAAAAAGAAATCCATTCTTTTCCCAAGTGTGGAATAACTAGTCTGGAATAATAATAAAGTCTGGAATGCACTAGTTGATCAGACTTATTACTAAAACTTGTTAGAACTTAAGAGCATAATGCAAGCATCATCCAATGTCCCTTCTTACAAGTCTGTGCAAAGCACAGAATCTCCAGCAGACACATTAAGGGATATCCATGCATGAAAAGTGTTGTGTGTTTTAAAAATACCAGACTATTGAAGTATGAGCAGTAGATTTCCTGGCAGTTATTTACTCTATCCAGGATAGCACTATTTAATGGATAAACTCAGAAGAGATAGTGGCTAGGAGTCTTTACTAGGTGAGTGCTAGATTTATTATTGCTTCACTAATGAACATAGTGGTGTCTTCTGAAGTTACACGTTGAGATTCTTTCTCTCTTTTCTTGGTACTACTTTGCTGCTTAAATAGCTGTATAATCTTATGTGGTGCTGTGATAAACAAGGGGATCTCCATCTTGTATTCTGTGAGTAACCATTGTTAAAAATAGAGGAATTTCATTCTCACTCTGCTCTTTGTAGCTGTTTGGCCTTTTGTATAAGAATGGACTGTGTGGCTCGTGATCCACAGACTGCACTGGATTCAAAAATGAGCTATAAAGGCATGAGTTGCTTGGCTTATTGGTGGCATGTGTGTGTGTGCAAATATGCCCTGCAGGAACACTTCAAAAAAAAAGGGCTGGGATTAGGCATTTTTAAGGCTGACACATCTTTAAAATAGCTCGTTCCAGTTGTTATGTTGCCCAGAGTATGGTTTCCCAGTGTTTTTTTCGTCCCTGCAATGGGAGCAGCACCCTTTCAGAGCCTTCACAGGACCCTCTGGTGCCAGCAGATGATGGTGACAGTCCTGCCCAGCTGCTTCCTGCCCCTTCCCCTCTGTACCTGAGACTGCACCCCATGCTTCGAGCAGCACTGATCTCTCTGCTGCTCATACAACCTGCCAGTAAATAGCAGACAAGACCAAATTTGTAGGGAGATTACAACATTCTGTAGGAAACTTGTATTCCATTACGAGGCCATTAATCAACTGAAACATAGGAGAAATCACAGCCCTGGCTGTGCAGGCAGTCTGTGCTTCAGGACTGTCATTCCTGAAATGTAAAATTATGCAGGTCATCTTCAAGATAAGGCTACTATGTCTGCTCTGGTTGTGCCACACATAGGCCAGGGTTTCAAAAGTAGATGGCAAGGCTGTAGTAAAATCAGCCAAGAATTACCCTTACCATAGCAAAAAGCAAACTCAGTGCAGCCAGTTTTTAATCTTTCTCTTTTCTTCTTCTGTGTTGAAAACAGACTGGAATCAAGTCAGGGCTAACTGTGTAGATTTTCTACTGTCTTCTTTTTTCCTTGTATTTTATGCAGTAGGTTAACTGAGTATGGACTAGGACATGATTTGTCTTTGATTTGGCAATGGAAGAGTTAGTTGCAGAGCACTGATTTGTTGAATGTTGTGGCTAAGTTGCTTAGCTTTGCACTGCTTATAGTAACTTCTGGAAGCTGTTCCCTCATTAACTCAGACTGTTATTAATAAAGGAAACAGGGCCCGGTATTTATATGCTAGGAATTATTTTTGGGAGGTGTAACTCATTGGTAATTGCACCCTGATTTTGGAAAGATCTTTCCATATAAAAATCCATACATGTCACATCCACTTACATGTGTGGGCATTATTTAAAAGAGCAATACTCTGTCTGTATCATGCCCAGATTTACAGCCTGCTTTAAAGGGTGCAGCATGCTGGTCATAGTCAGGTAGCGTTGGCAGCCACCTCAAAATCTCCTTAAAGGGTCCAGAGGTTGTTACTGCATGAATCATTCAGTGTTCCCCACACCTTCCTCATCTTCCTGCTGATTTTACTATCAGGGTTTCACAGCCATGAAGTTTCCACAGTCATGTCCATTTCCATACGACCAGCCACTAAGGTGTGAAATCCTAGTCCATGACACAGAACCAAAAAATGTTTCCTATAAAATATATGTAGGAAATAAAGGCCCTTCTCTTTTCAGTTCCTGAAAGGGCTTTTGGCAAAGATGCTGATGAAATGGAAGGTTATTTTTTTTCTCCTAGAAAGGAGGCATGTAATTTTAAATGTGCTCCTTTCTGGTGTATGTATTTTTTCGTCTCACTTCTAAAGATTCCAGTAGGTGATAAAGATAAAGAAAGGGAGTGAAAACAATTTGACATTCACTGTTAAATAAAACCTGTATTAAATTGAAAAGTGAATTCTTAAGAGTGTCAGAGTTTTTGTTCTGTCAGTAAGACAGAAATGGCTTTGAATATAGACTGTTCACAAGTAGCATCTATGATTTCATACAGCATGTCTAAATTTAGAGGTTTCTTTTTATTTCAAATTTTATATATGTGGGCCTTCTGCAGGCTGGTTTCAAAATTAGATGCATTCTGACACTGACAGGTGGAACGTAAAAAGGAAACTGTTTCCCAATGTTTTTTATCTAAAGTCTGATAAATTGACTAGTAGAATGGGACCAATCAGTTCTTCTTTGAGTCCATGTCCAAGAAGTGCACGAGCGCGTGAACACGTACAGGCAGCCCTGTGGTTTTTGCCTCACAGTTACATATGGATCAGCCACAGCCGCCTGGGAGCGAGGCTGCAGAGCTGCTTCACTGATGCCACTTCAGAAAGGAAGCAGAGGGCTTGTTTTACAAGGCATTTCTGCACAGTCAGCTTCATTTAAGAAGATTCCAAAGGATGTGAAAAATAAGGTAGCTGTGGGCTGGCAGGACAGTTTTCACCATGCCTCTCCTTGAGGCGGTGCCTGATTTCTTGAAAGCCGTTTTTCAGTCCTTCATAGCGCTCTGAACTAAAGCCTGAGTATGTGACAGGGTGGGTACATTTTGTCCTCGGCACGCAGAACTCCTGATGGAAAATGCCGCTAAGTTATGTGTTTCTTTCTTACTGCTCTTGTCAGGCTTGTGCCATTTCAGAGAATGACTGCCCCCAGCAGTAAGCTCTCCCTTGCCATTTGCATTAGAAACAATTCCTTTGGTGAAATGCAGTCAGATTCTGACAATACAGATTTTGGAGCTGGTGTCTTAAGCAATTTAAGAGCCACTTTCTTACCAGTAAGAGAAAAATTAGGCTAGGGCCGCTGGAAACACTGCTGTGCAGTAATAACAGTATTCTCTCTGGGCAGATGTGAATGAGAAAGAACAGAGGGCATACCAGCTTCTAAGGCTGCAAAGGCAGAAGAGCCCCTAATCCTTCATGAATGTTCCTAAGATAAACCTTGTTTGTTATTTGTTTGTTCTGGATTTTATTTTTATTATTTTCTAGTGGGTTGATTCTCCTAAAGGAAAAAGGCAGGTTAAGGCAGTTTGGTTAATGAGGTTAAGCTTGATTAACAGGGGATTCAGAGTATTCCTTTGTGCACACCAGTTACTATGACTTTTCTTTTTCTTGTGCTTTTACATGCCTTTACTGCCTCTAGTATTGTATCAGGAAATGTTTCTTTTCCTGTTTTTTTTCTTTCTCTATTTTTTTTTTAACCCAGTGTTGTATCACAGATTTTAAGGTCTCCATTGTGCAGTGGCTCTGTCTTGAATTCCATGAAATGTTTCCTATCAAACTAGGATACCATATGCCCATGTTGGCCTAAAATTCACAATGCATCATGTACCAGAAATAGAAGCTGGTAAAGATTCTTCAGAGATTGTGTTCACTTGTTCCAAAGACCTGGTTTGTTTATGGAAGGGATGCTTGCAGTACATAAACACTATTTAAGGAGAAATTTCTCTAAAATGTAGAACAGTTGTTCTCTTCTTCTCATCTTAATGGTATTTTTAAGGAAAGCTATATAACACCGTATGTTGAGTCTCACTTACCAGTAGGCATTAGGATCTTGATAGGAAAGAGCAAGCAGTGAAATATTTTTGTTAAAACTACATTAGGTACTTTACAATGTTCATTGTAAGCATTCTAGAATTATTTACAGTGGAATTTGAAAGTAGGAATCTCCGTTTTTAATAGCTGTGCAGTTTGCAATCTGTAAAATTTTGTCTGGACTATTCTAATTAATACTTTTGTAGCCTTGAAATTTAAAATACTTTCTGTTGCAATGCAAATGAATAGCAATTAAGGCTAAAATGGATAGAAATTAATAGAACAGAACAGTGGCAAGCAATTTACAGCCTCTCACTTAAGAAAGCTTCACAGAATAGTTGAGGGTGGGAGGCAGCTCTGGAGGTCATCTAATCCAACCCCACTGCCCAGAGCAAGATCAGCCAGCACATGGTGCTCAGCTCTGTGTCCTGTCAGTTTGGAGTTTCTCCAAGGACAGACACTCCACAGCCTCTCAGGGCAACCTGCTTTTGTGTTCAACAACCCTCATAGTAACAAAGATTTTCCATTATGTTCACATGAAATTTCCTGTATTTCTGTTTGTGTCTTTGCCTCTTGTCCTCTCATAGAGCACCACTGAGAAGAGCATGGCTCTGTCCTCTTTCCTTCCCCCATCAGGTACTCACTGATAAGATCCTCCTGAGCCTTCTCCTTTAAGTTGCACAGTCCCAGCTCTCTCAGGCTCTCCTTGTATGAAAGAAGACTGTGTCCCTTAATCATCTTTGTGGCACTTGACTGGACTCTCTCTGATACATCCAGATATTTCTTGAACTGTCCAGCCCAGAACTGGACACAGTGCTCCAGGTNTAGGTACTTTACAATGTTCATTGTAAGCATTCTAGAATTATTTACAGTGGAATTTGAAAGTAGGAATCTCCGTTTTTAATAGCTGTGCAGTTTGCAATCTGTAAAATTTTGTCTGGACTATTCTAATTAATACTTTTGTAGCCTTGAAATTTAAAATACTTTCTGTTGCAATGCAAATGAATAGCAATTAAGGCTAAAATGGATAGAAATTAATAGAACAGAACAGTGGCAAGCAATTTACAGCCTCTCACTTAAGAAAGCTTCACAGAATAGTTGAGGGTGGGAGGCAGCTCTGGAGGTCATCTAATCCAACCCCACTGCCCAGAGCAAGATCAGCCAGCACATGGTGCTCAGCTCTGTGTCCTGTCAGTTTGGAGTTTCTCCAAGGACAGACACTCCACAGCCTCTCAGGGCAACCTGCTTTTGTGTTCAACAACCCTCATAGTAACAAAGATTTTCCATTATGTTCACATGAAATTTCCTGTATTTCTGTTTGTGTCTTTGCCTCTTGTCCTCTCATAGAGCACCACTGAGAAGAGCATGGCTCTGTCCTCTTTCCTTCCCCCATCAGGTACTCACTGATAAGATCCTCCTGAGCCTTCTCCTTTAAGTTGCACAGTCCCAGCTCTCTCAGGCTCTCCTTGTATGAAAGAAGACTGTGTCCCTTAATCATCTTTGTGGCACTTGACTGGACTCTCTCTGATACATCCAGATATTTCTTGAACTGTCCAGCCCAGAACTGGACACAGTGCTCCAGGTGTGGCCTCACCAGGGCTGAGCAGAATGAAGGATCACCTCCCTTGATCTGCTGGCAGTGCTTTGCCCAGTGCAGCCTGGGAGGATCTTGGCACTTTGAGATGGGTTAGCTTTTAAAAAATACGAATACTGAGGTGGTATTTGGAGGGTTTTTTCCCTCCTCTTTTGTCTATCAGGAGTTACTTCCTTAGGTAAGTGTTGGAGTTGATCACAGCTCTAGTACATTCTTGCCTCCTAAAGCTATCAGGAAGGAAGCCATCAAGTGTTTTTGCTGAAACTTTGATCACAGGCTGGAATAGGATGGTTATGTTAGAACCAACCACTCAGACACAGACTCTGGCATATTGTCTTCTTTATCTGGAACTGTTTGGAATGGATTGGATTAGATGAAAATGTCCATTATAAAAAGGCCACTAATTTTCAATATTTACCACACCGTGGTGTCTGGGATACCACAGTTTCTCCCTAAGCTCACAATAGGAAATAACTATGGTAATTGTGTGGTATGGGTTGGCAAATGTTGATTTTTCTGAATGGAAGTCATTCTAGCAACAGCACATAACAAGATCTACAATAAGACTGCAGTCCTAAGTGTACTGAAAATAAAAGGTGGACATAGTCTGCTTTGTATCCTGCACTAGGAACAGCTGTCTCACAGGGACTGCATGAGACTCAAATTATAGTTATTACAGTTCCTGAACAAATATGTGAGGTATAGCTGCCCATATGAAACATTTTCTTGTTACATTTTTTCTTTAAATAAAATTAATGGTCCTAAGGGGAATTTTTTTAAAGTACAAGTAACAGGTAAATTTTACCTCACCGATTTTCACCAAGGAGTAGACACCTAATTGACATTTCCTCTTAGTCTTGAAGACTCCTATAGAAACTTCAGATCCTAATTTTGTAACTTTGAATTAAAAGTTATTCTTACAGTGTAATTTCCAGATTTGGGGTGCAAATTTGGAAGGATGTGTGTGATCAAAAGTCAGTGGGACTGAGGCTTCTAAGACTCTTAATGGCTTTTGAAATTTTTACCCCTGAGGAGCCTTTCCCCTGCTGATTTTGGCAGCCCTCAGCCAAAATCTACAAATGAGAGTTCCTCCTCTCAGATGCTGGCTTTCTGAGCTATTTTCTGTATAAATAGAGATCACGTGGGCTTTAATAAGGTCAGGGAATGTTTTTTAAATGTCTGTGATTTTTTTTTCCTCAAAACTTAATTTTGCCCATCTGATTTCTGTGGAAGTGGGAACAGATGCCAGAAGCTGAGAACCTCCAGCAGCTTTGTGCTCACGCTTGCAGCAGAGCACTTGCGGGATTGGGACCCTCAATTACTATCACATGTAGAGTTCCAGACTGGCTCATAGCTGAGATCGGCGAAAGCAGTCTGCTGCCTCTGCCGTGTCAAAGTCAGGGTGTTGAAGGAAATACGGACGGAGCTTTGCTCCAATTTTGTCTGTTCAATTAATGAGTAAGATTACTTCATGAAAGAAGGGGTACACAGAGTGCCTTCTTGCACATTAATCCTCTGGTATTGATGCCTAAACTTAAGCACCTAATTCCATGCTTAGGCACTGTCATAAATGACTCTATCTCAGAAAGTCAGTCAGTTTATAGCAAAGTCTGGCTATTGATTTAGATTCCTCATTTGAGACAGCAAAGAGTGGGTAATTTTGCTTTGTGCCAAGAAGTAAAAGAGTCGGAGGGATTTCCAGTTTTCTTGATGTCTCTTTTCATCATGCTTAGTTCTGAGGATACAACTTTTAGCGAGTTGCTGATCAGAAGAGTAGTCTAATTTTGTACAGTTTATACCGCTTCATATTGTGTTTCTAATTTGAAACTAAAATGCAAGAGACTCATCATGACTTAGTTTTGTCCTCTAAGAAAAGCTGAGTTTGTTTTGAAGCACATGGTGTTTGGGAAGGAGCAGTGGTCTCTCTGTGCGAGCACTGAGGTTTCAAGCAGCCG
>VZTR01000800.1:0-22800 GCA_013400775.1 Chaetops frenatus
TTCCCTTCCCTTCCCTTTTTTTCTGCCCTCAGCCTCTGTGCCAAACACAACATTCCCAAGCCACCTCCAAAATTCTCCTGAGCTCCTGAAGTTGTGGTCTGAACCTTCCTTAGGGCCAAATCTAAATCTCTCTTGTCTAAATCTCTCCACTGGCTCCACACATCTGTAAAATTTTGGGGGTGAGACAAACAGGGGCAATTTGTCTTGGAAAAATAGCAGAAGGAACAGCCCTGACCCCACTGAGAAATCCCAGCATGGGAACACCAAAGCTTCTCAGCAGAACCTCTGGAATAATTTTGGCTTTGGTGCAGCGTGGAGGAATCAACATCAACATTTTTATTCTTGGGAATGATTGAACTAATCCAGGAGAGTCTTCCCCAAAAACATCACCCTGGAGTGGTGTTTTTGGGGAAGACTTTCCTGGATTCTGCTTGACCCAGAACCACTGAAATGGTCCAAGATTTTTAAAAATGTGGGAGATGCAGGAGAGCTCCCTGTGCTCTGCCTGTCCGTGCACGAGAGGGAACCAACAACAAAAAACAGGCAGGATCCTGCTCTGGATTCTTCCCTGGCTCCTCTGGCATCCAAAGAGTGTCCTGGGATAGCAGGAGAGCACGGAGCACAGCCAGGTTTCACCCCCAGTGGCTCTGGGGATGCTCACAAACACATCAGAGGGGAGAGGTGCTGCCAATGCCAACAATTCCAGAGGAGGGAAGCACCCCCAGAACTTGGAGGAAGGAGTGTTTGGAGAAACCAGACAGGCCTGGCACGCTGAGAGCTTTCTTTGGGAAGGAATTGTTCCCTGGGAGGGTGGGGAGGGGCTGGGATGGAATTCCCAGATTTGCTGTGGCTGCCCCTGGATCCCTGGCAGTGCCCAAGGCCAGGTTGGACATTGGGACAGTGGGAGCTGTCCCTGCCCATGGCAGGGCTGGCACTGGGTGGGATTTGAGGTTTTTTCCCACCCAAACCATTCCAGGATTTGTTGGTTCTCCCAGAGCTGAAAGGAGAAGATGGAGCCTTTTCCCTGCACCCAGTTCCACTGGGAATCCCCCTCTGGAGATTCCATGATCCACACCTGCTCCAGAGGTGCTGGTGCATTTTGTTGCCGTCACAGCTCTCAGAAATTCCAGCTGGGGAATTCCTCCCTTCAGCAGCCCCCAGGGTTGGTGTTCCCCAGGAAAGCTGGCACTGGCTCCAGGACTTGTTAAATGTCACCACAGGGAGTGGGAATAAGGGAATAAACACCTCAAAGGCTGAGGAAAATTCAACTGATTCCACCCCTAAGCCATCCTGGAGGGAGAATTCCCAGGCATTCCCTCTCAAAATTCCCTGGTCTCTCCAGATGTGCACTCCACAAATTCAGAGCTCTCTTCCCCTCCTGTTTCTTTCATTCAGCATCTCACTTCCAAGGAGCAGCTTCTCACAGGAAATCCCTGGGATAGCCAGCCCTGTTTTCCACAGGGAAGCCAGCGTGGAGTCAGAGAGAGTCAAAGCATGAAAAAATACTGCCCTGAACGCTCTCCCTGCAGCTGGATCTCTCCCATTTTCCACTGCTGGATGCTGCTGCCAGGCTGAGAGGAGCTCCCAGAGCCAGCCCAGTACTTTTCCATGGAAGGATGAAATCCCTAAGAATCACAATTTATCAGAGGAGCTGTGGCTGTTTGACCTGGCTCATTTTCAGAGATTAGGAACCAACCAGATCCCAATGAATTGTGGTGACTTTGTGGTTGGGGTTTGTTTTTTTTTTGTTGGTTTTTTTTTTTTTCTCTCTAAGAAGTGATTTTCATGTTTCATCAGTTCCCAGGGCAGGGAGGCGGGGGGGGAAGGAATGCACATCTGTCTTCCCAAGTGGATCAGGGAGAGGATGATAACAAATAATGATAACTCACCCACGTGGAGGGCCTTTCATCCTGCAGGAGCCCGGGAATGCTGCAGGTTCTGGGCCAGCCCTGAAGTCTGAGGATTTCAGGAAAAGCAGGAGCAGCACAGAGGGCAGGGCAGAATCCCTGGAATCCTGCAGGTATCCTGTGGGAATCTCCATGGGTACTGGTGAGGAAAGAAGTGTTTTTAGCAGAATTTTCACATTCCTGCTCTGCTGGGGCAGAAGATTTCCTACAGGAACAACTCCCTGGTATTCCACGCTGCCTGAAGAGCAGGTCAGAGGAAGGGAGTGGGAGATATCCCTGCTGTGATGGAGGAGACAGTCATGGAATGGGCTTGGAAAACCCTCAGGATGTCAGTGACTGACAGGGTCACTGTCACCACCTCACTGACAGGAACAACCCCAGGCCACTCCTGCAGGGTCCCAGCTGGTGCCAGGTGCTCCAAACCCCAAAGGTGTGGATGCACACAATGCCAGGCTCACAGAATCCTGGGATCATGGGATGGTTCGGGTTGGAATGGACCTCAAACATCATCCATGCCATGGACAGGGACAGCTCCCACTGTCCCAATGTCCAACCTGGCCTTGGGCACTGCCAGGGATCCAGGGGCAGCCACAGCAAATCTGGGAATACCATCCCAGCCCTTCCTAGGGAACAATTCCTTCCCAAAATCCCATCCAGCCCTGCCCTCTGGCACTGGGAAGCCATTCCCTGTGTCCTGTCCCTCCATTCCTTGTCCCCAGTCCCTCTCCAGCTCTCCTGGAGCCCCTTTAGGCCCTGGAATTTGCTGTGAGGTCTCCACACAACCTCCTCTTCTCCAGGCTGAACATTCCCAGCTCTCCCAGCCTGGCTCCAGAGGGGAGCTGCTCCAGTCCCCTTAGGAACTTTGTGGCCTCCTCTGGACTTGCTCCAACACTTCCAGATCCTTCTCATGCTGGAGGCACCAGGGCTGTTCCCAATTTTCCAGGTGGGGTCTCAGGAGAGCAGAGCAGAGGGGCAGAATCCCCTCCCTGCCCTGCTGCCCACGGTGCTGTGGGAACAGCTCAGGACACAGGGGGGGTTCTGGGCTGGATCAACCTGGAAAAGGCTCCAACCCCTCACAGGCTTTACCAGGAAAATCCTGCCTCCATGGGAAGCCAAAAGAGTGGGAAAGAACACTTCTGGAAGCCACCAGGGAGATGGAAAAAGCAAAATCCACCCCCCTGTCAGGTACCTCCTGCACTTGAAACGTTTCCTCGCCATCTCCACCACCCCAAAAACATCGGGGCTAAATTAACAACGAGCTGCACATTCCAGCTCTTTGCCAACTCCAGCCTTGCCCACTGGGATGACTCAGAAGTGCCAGGTGCAACTTCAAAGCAACCACTGGGGTGGGTTGTTGTGATAGGATCTCCAGGTGAGATCCCGAGGACACGCAAATTAAAGATGTAACGGCGAATGGTGAAGAGATGGATTGTGCTGCTTGGGAGAAATTGCTGGAAAAACCACCCAGCTTCGGTGCTGGAGCAGGATTTCCACGGGCTGAAGTCTCCTAATAGGCAGGGAAAGCTCTTTCCCATCTCGTGGACATCTGGCAAACGGAATGGGAAAGGTTTTTAAGGCCTCTGCCAAATTTAGCTGCCGTTTGCTCCTGCCTGGCCCTCGCCACCACTCCGGAGGTCACACGAGGGATGGTTCTCACAGCACAACATCCAGTGGATCCTCCCCAGCCCAGGATAATCCCAGCCTCCCCATTCCCTCCAGGAAAACCCTGTCTACGTGCTGGGATGCCACATCCCCCCTGCACTGCTAAATCTGTCCAGTGCTCAACATCTGGGAGATGTTCACAGGACACAGAGGGAGGAGCTCCACGGGGCCATCCCTGCTCCCAGCGTTTGCCAGCAAAACAGCCCCGTGTGAGAGAGCACAGAAAAGGTGCAAATCCAGCCCAAATCTGCCTCTGGAAAAATTGTCACCATCTCCTGCAGCTGCTGGTCCCTCAGGAGACCCTCAGAAGTGGCAGCAGAAGCCCAAAAACTTGGGGACAACCCTTGCAGGGGGTGGGCACCAGTCCTGCACCTTGGGGACACCTTGGGAAACCCCAGGGAGAATTCCAAGTCAGTGGAGCCCTTTGGAAAATACTCCTGGCTTATCATTCTGGAGTGATGAGCTGGACACCAGGAAGATCTAGAGTTTGTGGGGATGGGGATCTTTTCTCCTAAGGAAGCCTCTTTCCAGATGTTTCTGGGATATTTCTGGAGGGGATTCTATTTTCAATAATTTGTGTAAGAATCAAAAGAAAAAAAAAATCAGAATATGGTGCTGAGGGGCAAAAAAGTCAATCAATGGTGCCTTGCACAGGGCTTGGGCCCACCCTGAGCCCAGCTTTGCTAAGACACACTCAGAGAAGAATTAGAACTGGATTTAAGGGTGACAGAGCAGATCAGGATTGGTCAAATCAGTCCAAATAATGCTCCACCCTTCTTCCAGAAGCATCCACCACACAGAAGTGCCCCGTCTTCTCTGGTGGCCTCTGCTCAGGGAATTTTGTGGTGCTGAGGTCGTTCCCATGGAATGAGAGGAACCCTGATTGTCCTTGGGAATTTGGAGACTGGAAGTACTCCATGAGTGAGGGTGAATCGTCCTTCAAGGCACTCTCTGCCCCTGGCTCAGGGCTGGGTTTGCCTTCCTGTACCATGGAATTACAGAATGGTTGGTGCTGGAAGGGATTTTAGGGATCATCCCACCCCAGCCCTGCCCTGGGCAGGGACAGCTCCCACTGTCCCAGGCTGCTCCAAGCCGCAGTGTCCAACCTGGCCTTGGGCCCTGCCAGGGATCCAGGGGCAGCCACAGCAAATCTGGCAATTCCATCCCAGCCCCTCATTCCCATCCCAGGGAACAATTCCTGCCCAATATCCAATCTAAGCCTTCCTCCCATCAGTTTTCAGCCATTGCTTGTGTGCTGTCCCTGAATCCCTTGGGAATTGTCTCTCTCCAGCTTTCCTGGGGCTCCTTCAGGCCCTGCAAGGCCACCCTGAGCTCAGCCCAAAGCTTCTCCTCTCCAGGCTGAACAATGGCAGCTGTGCCAGCCTTTCCTCCCAGCAGAGCTGCTCCAGCCCTCTGCTCATCCTGCTGCCTCCTCTGGGCTCTTCTCCAACAGGACAAAGAATATCCCAACTCCCAAGCCCAGTGAAAGCCAAGGAAAATTGCTGAATTTGAAGTCTCAGCTCCAGAGCAGACAGGGACTGATCCAAAGAGGATTAAAGGTGAACAAGCTGGAGGGGTTTGTTCTTTGAAACAAGTGGTTCTCAGAATATTGGGAGTTGACCCTTAATTTGTTCCATTTTTACATCAAGCTGGGAAAAGCAAATGGATTTTCCAATCCAATAATATTTATTTTGTTCTAGCCTGTTATAACGAGCTCGTGCAGCCCTGAAGGCAGCTCTGCATCCAGGGATTCCATTTCAGAGCTGTTGGTTTCTGGGAGAGAAGCAGGAAAAGGATTGGCTTTGATGTTTTGTAGCCCGTGGCAGAATCGTTCCTGAGCTCCCCTCTGCTCCGAGGAAAGGAACCTTCTGGCTGTCAGCAAAGTGGGTGTAAAAATAACACTTGAACATCCAGCAAAACTGCTGGTGATTGTAAAAAACAACATTCCCGGGGTTAGGGATGTCTGAGCACACAGGAAAACGTGTCCAGCAAGGAATTCCACGCCACGTTTCCATCCCTGCTGCTCCCACCTCCTTGGGAAGGTGAATTCCCTGAGTGTCCCCAGGCTGATCAAACATGGAACTGCTCCTGTGACCTGACAGGACCCAGGGAGCAGCTGCAGCTGTGCCAGGAGGGATTTAGGTTGGATTTTAGGGAAAGGTTCTTCCCCCAGAGGGTGCTGGGCACTGCCCAGGCTCCCCAGGGAATGGGCACGGCCCCGAGGCTGCCAGAGCTCCAGGAGCTGCCAGGGATGCCCAGGCTGGGATTGTTGGGGGCTCTGGGACCAGGGTGGCACTGGCTGATCCCTGGGGGTCCCTTCCCATCTCAAGACATTCCCTGATTTTTTGGTTCTTTGAAGGTGACAGTGCAGTACGATGGGGAAGCAAAAATTCCCATTTTGGGTTTTCTCCTGGTACTACTCCCACGACTGGCAGAGCAGGAACATCCCAATTCCTGGAACACTGAGAACATCCCTGTCCCCACCACAGCCACCAAGCTGAGCTGGGACAATCCCAACACCCCCCAGCCCTCCATGTCCCCAGCAGGCCTCACCCCTGTGCTCCTTCACCCAGGGATGGATTCCCAAGGAGTTTATCCATCTCCTGCCTCGCTGCGATCCCTGGACACAACACAGACACCCACAGGGACCATCCCATTCCCAGAGCTCCATCCAGGAGGCCCAGCTGGGTAATTCCTCTGCATTCCCATGTGGAGACTGGAAATTCCCACTGAGGACGCATCAGGCACTCCCTGGGAGGAAGAAGAGGTGTTGGAATCCCAGCCCCAAAAACCTTCAAGGCCTTGGGGCCAGTTTACTCTGATTTTGAGACGTGCACTGGATTCAACTGAAAGCCATGGGAAAAACTTCCTAATTTAGTAATTTATAGCAAAGATCTGAGTCTGTAGTTTAAGAAGAAGTGTGTTAAGTTAGACACGAGAAGGTTTTGCAGTGGGAAGTTTAGATATGGAAGTAGTTATAGAATAAGGGAAAAGGTTTAGGGTGTGGTAGGATAGGGTGAAAGTAACTGGGATCTATGGTACAGCACTGAATGGGATGAAAAATGCCACAGTGGGATGGAAATGCAGTAACAGAGTGATTAACTATGGGTGTGGAATAGAAAATATATGCACGTGTTAATTATCTATTGGATGTGTAAACTTTAAAAGACCCTGTAAATGGAAGTTTTGTGCGCTCCTTCTTCTGTAATGGCTGAGTTCTACCAACCTCTGTGAGGGAGTTATCAAACTCCTGATAACACGTAAATAATAAATCCTAATAAATCAATCTGAAGCATAACCACACCAAAGGTGTCTCACTCCCTACCCTCTCCAGAAAGGAGGATTAGGATGAAGCTGGAAATTCCCAAGCAAGACACTGAGCTGAGTCTGAGCTCTCACCTCCACTCTGCCCTTCTCATTCCCAATTTTTCTTCCCACATGGCCACAGGGTTCCTTTTCCTGCACTTCCCCACTCCTCAGGCAGCTGGACAAGGCCTGGGTGTTGCAGCAGGGAATTGCTGCCATTTCCCTACATTTCTCTCCCTTTCCCAGGTGGATCCACCCACATTCCTGATTCCACACACCTGGGAAGGCCTCTCTTCCCATCCCTCACCAAGGGAAAGTCATGGAAGGTCTAAAATTTCTTGAAATCACGGAATGGTTTGGGAGGGATTTTCCTCTAGTCCGACCCCTGCTCTGTAAGCAACAGAAACTCCTCCAAGATCCCAAAATTCCATCTGTGTGGTTGAGGCATCCCCAACCTCTCTGGACAACCTTTTCCAGTGTTTTCCCACCCTCACTGTAAAAAAAATTCTTCCTTACATCTGATCTGAATTTACTTTTAATTTAACCCCCTCGCCCTGTGTCCTACAGGCCCCGTTATGGGGCCTGTCCTTAAAATCCCTTGGGATATTTCACATTTCTTGACAGGATTGAGGTCCAAGTGCAATCCCAAAGCGAGGAATAATTTGCTTGAAGTGTTTTGGAGGTGATTGGGAAGGGCAGGGATTAAATTCAGCCCAAATTCTGAGCAGGTGGTTGCATTTGGGGTTGGAATGGGATCATCTTTAACATCCCTTCAAGGATTCCCTATTCTCTCACCCTGATTCCAAGAATATGGAAATGGGAAACAAATAAAGAGGCTGAAAGAAAGAAGTGAAGGAATCCACAAGAAACCTGTATTAAAATATTCAAAAATATTGTGAGCAGTGTAAGAATGGAAAAGAGGTCAAAAATAATCTCACAGGAAGAGAGAGGTGGCAAAGGGACATCCAGACACGCTCTGAGGGGACATTTTTGTTCTAATTTAATTTAACAGAGAAAAATCTGGAAAAATCACCGGATTTCTTAATCTGGAAAGAGAAATTTGACTTGGCCAAAAGCAAAACCTTGAGCAAGAGGAAATTCCTGGTGAAATTGAGCTCCCTTTGTCTTTCCTGAGGCCTGGGATCCTCATTTGCAGGATTATTATCCCCAAATGAAGGATTTCAGGGATGTTCCCCTGCCCTCAGTGCCCACAGCAGAGCCAGCAGCTCTGCAAAATCCAGCTGGAAAATCCACAGTGGGAGGAAACCATTCCAGTTCGGAATCAGATTTCAGTTTAAAGCATCCAAGAATTTCAGCAGAAGCAAAAGAAGCTGTTTCCCCCTAAATTAGGAATCTGCTAATTGAGAGGGAGCAAAAGGCTGGGATTAGAGAGCTTTTATTGCAGGAATTTTGGTGGGATAATCCAGGGCTCTTTTTGTGTTGTTGGTGGTTACAATGCAAACAACAACAGAATCAAAACAAACTCCTCCCCTCTCCCCCCACCCTCAAAAAAAAAAAAAAAAAAAAAAAAAACCCCCCCCCCCCCCCCCCCCCCCCAAAAAAAAAAAAAAAAAAAAAAAAAAAAAGAGGAAGAGAAGTTTCAGGGATTAATTTCTCCAAACATCAGCTCCTGCTGGGTTTCTGGAGCTTTGGGGAGCTCAGGGACACGATGGAGAGCAGGATTTGAGATTATTCAGTGGAGAGATCATTCCTGAAAGGCCCAACACGGTCAAAAATCACTGGGAGGACAAATTTGGAGCAGCACTACAAGAAAGAAAGGCAGGAATAACCCTGGAGGTTCATCCAGGAGAGAGATCCATGATTCCAAAAAAAGGGGAGAGGCTGTTGAACATCAGGTTAAAAACAGAGCTGGAAAAATGGCACCAATCTCACCTTTAAAAGCTCCTAAAAACCACTTTAAAAAGCAGAGAAGGACAAAGGAGTTTTCCCAGCAATATCTGATGGGACGTGGAAAACTCTTGGAAGAGGAATTTAGGGGGGAAAATTGCCTGGAGCAGCTTTGGATGGGATTTGGAGAAGGTTGGGGTGGCTTGGCTGGGCCTTTTGCTCAGCTCCAAGAGAGGGACAAGTGACAAACTTGGAGATAATTGGGATGAAGGGACAGAGTTCAGCATTCCAGGGAAGAGGAATTGTGACAGCACAAAAAAATAACAGATCTCAGCAGCTGGAGGTGGCTGGGGGAGTTTTCCAGGAAGATAATTGGGAATTATGATGGAGACTCCATTGAAAGGGCACTGGAAAGCCACAAGATTCCAAAGAAAGGTTTGGATGCAACCTCTGGATGCAGCAAGGAGCCCTCAGTGCCCAGAATATCAAGCAGGGCTCGTGCACATCATGGGAGCCAAAACTGAGCTAAGGATGAGGGGAGTGGAGCAGGGAAAGCCCAGGAATCCAAAGGAATGTCGAGCAAGGAGGGATAAAGGCAATAAAAATAAATCAGAGGAGTGAAAGTGGTGCTTTTCCAAGCAGGAATGTAGGAAACCCCACAGAGGTGGCAGATTTATGGGAATGTATTTTGTGTGTTCACAGAGAGAGAGAGGTAACTCGGATTTCATATTCCCAAGGAAAAAATAAGGTGGAAAACAGGTTGATTTCTGACAAATTATGGATTTCTGACAGATTAGGGACTTCTAGCAAATGATGGATTTCTAACAGATTCAGGATTTATGATAAATTACGAATTTCTGACAAATTAGGGACTTCTAACAAATTATGGATTTCTAACAAAGCAAGGATTTCTGACAAATTAGGGACTTCTAACAAATTATGGATTTCTGATAAATTATGGGTTTCTAACAAATTAAGGTTTTATAACAAATCAAGGATTTTGGGCAAAATAAGGATTTCCAAACCATCAGGATCTGGGGAAATCCCTGGCATGAGAAGGAGCCAGCACCAGGATTCTGAGGACCTGAGTGATCCCCTGGAATGGCTGGAAAATACAAAGCAAAGCAATTCCCTGGAAAAAAAAGATGAGGAATTAGAGAGGTGTCAGCAAGACAGGGAGCCCTGGGAAGCAGAAATTCCTATGAAATAAAACTCCCATTTTTCCAGTTCCTAGGAGATGCTCCTGAGCAGTTTTACTGGGCTTGGCAAGAACAAATTGGGACAAATTAATGAAATTCCAGCCTTAAAAATGGGACCAGATGTGGTGGATCCAGAGATGTTATGGCACAGGGTGGTTTTTGGTCACGGGATCATGGAATGGTTTGGGTGAGCCGGGATTTTAGGGATTGTCCCATGGGCAGGGACAGCTCCCACTGTCCCAGGCTGCTCCAACCTGGCCTTGGGCACTGCCAGGGATCCAGGGGCAGCCACAGCAAATCTGGGAATTCCATCCCAGCCCCTCAGCACCTTCCCAGGGAGGAATTTCTTCCCAACAGGCAATGCAAGGGGAGAATGATGATGCTGTGAGAGAACGACGCCCTGAGAGGCACAAAAATGCCAGAAATAATGAAGAATTCCAGGGAAAGACATCAAGCAGACTCAGGGAATATTTTGGAGATCTTAGTTTTTCCCGCCCCCTTTATTTCTCTCACCCAGAGAAAAAAACACTCAGAGCAATTTTATCCAATTTACAAATCCCTGCAGCAAATCCCACGTCCCAACGATCCTAAAAAATATCTTAATTATATTCCTTTCCTAATCCCATTTTTCTCAGGGAGTGAAACCAACACAGGATGTCTCAAAGCATTTCTCCCTGGGCACAGCAGATGGGAAAGGGGCAGGGAGAGCTTCTTCCAAAAGGAAGTTGGGAGCAGGAGCCTCATTCCCATGTCCAGGATCATGCTGGGCACCAGGTTTTCACTCTGGATCCCAGAGCCAGCCCAGGAGCCAGCCTAAAATTAGTCTGAGCTAATGTGTTCCAGTAGAAACTAAGCCAGGGATTATTTTCAGGACACACTCGGAATTCCAAGCTGGTTTTATGTTAAAAAAGCCATATTTGCTAAACACAGATATTTGAATTCATTTGAATTTATTTTGATTGATTTTCAGTCTTCCACTGAGTTTTTCAAACCTCTCCAGGGACTCTTTTCCTGCTTTCCACAATAAAAATAAAATATAACCCCAAAAATTCAGGCAGGCAGATGACCACGAGTTTCACAAAAATAAGTTTGTGTCAATTTAGGCTGCCAGGAACAGTAAAGACATTTAAACTCTGTTTTCCCCATGGAAGAGAAGGAAATGGATTTAAAGCCTCATCTTTTTACCAAGGAAATTCAAGGACTTCATTGAAAAAGCCACTTTGACTTTCAAATTCCAAGGGAGGAGCTTACATAAAAATGCACTTTTATATTATTGGGTTATTCTTATTCTGTTCACCTGGAGAAGATTCCAAGGAGAGTTCAGAGCCCCTTGCAGGGCCTGAAGGGGCTCCAGGAGAGCTGGAGAGGGACTGGGGACAAGGGCTGGAGGGACAGGACACAGGGAATGGCTTCAAAGCAGGATTTGATGGGATTTTGGGCAGGAATTGTTCCCTGGGAGGGTGGGGAGAGCCTGAAATGGATTTCCCAGATTTGCTGTGGCTGCCCCTGGATCCCTGGCAGTGAAGGGGAAATAATCAATGGAATTGGTCTTTATAAATAATGAAAAAAAATTGATCTTTATAAATAATAAAAAGCTGATAATTCAGTGCTCCAGGCTGATTCTGCTCCCACAAAATCCCGTGGCAAATCCCTCCCTGCTTGCAGGAAGTGAGAGGAAGCCTGGAGAACTCAGGGAGGTTTCTGCTCCTGGTTCTGTTCCTAATCTTGTGCCCAGTGTGCCCTGAGCCAGGGACGTGGGCTCAGCACACAAACTGAGGGAAGCAAAACCACCGTCAGGATTTTTTTTTGTTGGCCGGCATTTTCACCTGGAAAGGCCCCAGAATTCCCAGAGGATTCCCAGCTGGATGGTGAGAAGCTCCACTGCTGCTTTTCCCACTGTCCCCTCCCTGCCAGCAGCCCAAGGATGGGAGATTCCCTCAGATCTTTGGAGACCCCAACCCCAGTGTGGATATTTGGGAGAGCCAGGCATGCCGAGAGCTGTCCAAGAGCAGCAGGAATCCAGGTGGATCCTTCCCTTCTCCTCCTCCCTCCCACCTCGGGATCCAGCTGGTCTGCCCAGGGCTCGTGGGGTTGGGAGCAAACATTGCCCTCTCCTTTCAAATAATGAAACATCCAAAAACTCTGCTTTGAATCCTCTCTTTCCTGTTTCTAGTACACTTTTTTTTTTTCCCTTTAAATTCTGGTTTCCCTGTATTTTTCCCCCCACCCAGGTTGCTGCTGCCAGCAAGAAGCACTGAGGGAGCCAATAAATCATCCCCAACCCCTGAGATGAGTGTGTTTTTGAGGAGAAATCACCCAAAATTGGGGAAAGTGGCCCCAAAATAGCAGAGAAGCGCTCAATAACATAAGGGAGGAATGTTGAAAGGGTGAGAAGTGCCCCATATTGGAGGAGAAATCCCGAATTAGTGGGAAAAGCCACTAAAATATGGGATGGAGAGCAGCTCCAAAGCCCTCCATTAGCACACACAACTCCCAGTGCAAACTCAGCCAGAAGCACATCCCGAATTCCAGCAACCACAGGAACTGCGGGAATTGGATTTTAGGCAGCCAAACCCTCCTCTGCCTCTGTTCCAGCTGCTCTTCAGCCTCTCCAGGTGCAGCAATCCCAAAAGGATGGGCTGAGGCTGAGGACAGGGAGAGATGGGACAGATGGAGACTCATCCGCCTTCCAATTCTTCTCAAAACACGAAGACCTTTCCCAACATGGGTGAAATTTTCAGTTTTTCGTACATTTAATCACTTGTCTGTGGCAGGAACTTCTCCCTGCCCTGTCCCACAGAGCAGCAGCTCTGCCATTCTGTGGGTGTTGGAATCCGAGGCACAGGAATCCTTCAAGGCCTTGGGGCTGCTCGCTCTGGGTGTGGGATGGCTGCTGGATTTGATCTGAGGCCCTGGGAAAGGCTCCCAAACTCAGTGACCCGTCCTTGCTGAGTCACAAACGACACACAGCAAGCTCCAGTTTCAGTCCAGGAAGGTAAAGAACAACTTCATTAAGAAATCCATTCAATATATAAAATACATGGTAGAAAACAAGTTCCCATTGGATAAAAATTCTGACTCCAACCTGCCACAGGCTAAAGGGTATAAACAATTACTCTAAAGCAATTATGAGAAAGCACACATACTGTTTATGCAGGTGCAAGAAGTTTTTTACATTCTTGCTTTATGTTGATGTTTAAGCTCGAGAGAACAGGGATTGTTTTGATTCAGTGTATGAGAGTTTTTCTGTTTCCCACAGACACTGCTTCACTTCATGGCTCCAGCTGAGATTTCTCTGCTCCAAGCTAAAATCTGCCACGACAGTGACCTATAATGAACATTTTTGTCTGTAGTTTAAGAAAAGGAGTGTTAAGTTGATGGTAGAGGGTTTTGCAGTGTGAAGTTTAGAACTAGAAGCAGTTACAGAATAAAGTGAAAAGTTCAGGGTGTGGTGGTGTAGAGAAAAGTAACAGAGAACTGCAGGTCAGTAGATGACTGGATGAAAGAATCCGCAATGAGACAGAGATGTAACACAGGTGTGATTAACTATTGGTGTGGAAATGAAAATATATGTGTGTGGCAATTATCTATTGGCCAATTAACCTTTAAGAGACCTTGGAACCTGGAGTCTTGTGACCGCTCACCATAACATGGCTGACTCCTACATTCCCTTGTGAAGGAGTTCTCATGGATTCCCGAGGCTCTAGCAAGAAATTTCACCTTAAAGCACCCCAGAGTGATCCTGTCTCTGACCCTACAATCCTGATACGTGGGCAGCCTTGGGAAGTGCCAGGTTCCAGCAGCTGGACTTGCCCAGGGAGCCATGGACCAAACCCACCTCTGGCTCTGATTACTCCTGAATTTCTGCCTCTGCATGAAATCAGTGAATATTCAGTGATGCCCCACTAGCCAGGTGTGAATTCTTTGCCGTTTAACAAACTCTGCTTGCAGCTGCAACAGGAGAGAAATTCCCTGGTTTTCACTTTCCAAGAAGGCTCCTTTTTCCATCTCTAGTAGTGAAAGAGGGGCTTAAGTAGAATTTACACCAAGTAGTTGTTACAGAAGCATTAATAAACAGGAGGAGCTCCCTCTCCTTTGTGTTTGCACAAGGAAATTATGATTTTTTTTTTTTGTTTGTTTGCTTGCAGCAAATCCCAAGGATTCTGCTGCAAAGAGACAGGGCAGGAGTGAAGCACTCAGGGAAGATGGAACAAATCCATTGTTTGCAGTGATTCTCCCAAGTTCCAAACCAGACCCGGCAATTAATTTGCTTTGATAGAGCCATGGTTTTCGTTAGAGTTGCTCATATTTAATTATGCCCTAATCCACCTCCAAGAAAGCAGAGGGAGCTCAGCAGAGAACCATTACCTCCAACCAGGAGTGGGAGAAAAGCATTTGAAATCCAGTTATTGATACAAAACAGAAGGCAGACTTCCAGCTCAAGCAGCCCCTCGGGTTTCATCTGAAGATCTATCAGGAAAAATCTCTTCTCTTTCCCACTGGAGGCTTTCATCTCTTCCCAGGAGAGAGCAATCATCTTCCCAACCCCTCCCTCGTGGTCCTAATTGTCCAAAGGGAGGCTTTGTGTTTGTGCACTTAATGAATTTACTGAGGGAAGATCGTATCTGCCACGGGACAACTCCTGAGCTGCAGCAGGGTGTGATTCCCAGCCTTGTGTCCTGGAAAAATCCCCTCCCACGGAGCCAGAATCCCGGAGAAATTGCTGCTCAGGTCACCTAGAAGTTGATTTTGTCGCCAGAGACACCACTGAGATTAAAGTTTCCTCCAGGCAAAGTTGGTGCTCCTCGCCCGGGACTCACCAAATCCAGGCTGGGAGGATCCTTGAGGAATTGGCACAATTTCAAGGAAGAAGACTTTTCCCTGGTAGATGGGAGGTCTCCAGTGGTGTAGAGGGTTGGGTGGTGAAGTAGGAGAAGCTGGAAATGTCCAGGGCCAGGCTGGACAGGGCTTGGAGCAGCCTGGGACAGTGGGAGCTGTCCCTGCCTATGGCAGGGGTGACACTGGATGGGCTTTAAGGTCCCTTCCAGACCATCCCATGATCCTGTGACACTGCAGCCTTGCACTGGGCCAGCGAGGAGATGTGACCACAAACACCCAACTTCAGCTGCTCCAAGCCCAACTATTGGCTTAAATACCCCGGAAAAATGGGATTTCTCCCAGGATTTCCAGTTTCCCATGGTGAGGGAGAGAATCTGCCCTCTGGAATCCATTTCCAGTCACCCAGAGACAGATCCTGGATGGAGTGGTTGGTGTTCTGCAGCATTCCCTCAGGAGTTCTTCTCCAGGATGGTTTGGTGGAAGGTCACACATTTGAAAGCCTCGTGGTCAATCCCAAATTAGCTTTCACAGGAATGGAACCATTTTGGGTGGGAATGGCAAATGTGGGTGGCCAATTCTCCTAAAGGAGCCCATTTTTTGGAGCATCCCAGTGATTCCCACTCCTAAGCCACTTCTCCCCAGGATAAAACACACCTGGAAATGCTGAGCTGTTACAGCAGTGAACAGAAGCTGGAATTTTGGTGTGGGAAACAGGACTTTCAAATCCAGCAGCTTCAATATCCATGGAAACAAATCCAACAGCAAGAAGGTTCCAAGGCCTTCCAAGCACGTTCCTTAAATCCCACTCATCCCAAAAAAACTGGCTCTTTCCAGAGGCTTCTCTGCCTGCAGAAGCCTCAGTTCTAAATCCTCTCCTCCTGTTTGGCACTTCCACTCATCCACCTGGAGACAGTCATGGAACATCCCTGTCCCATTTTCAGCCAGTGGCTCTTTTGTCACTGAATTCCTGCAGGGCCTGGGGTGGAATTGAGTTAAGGAGATAATAATGCTGTTATCTAACCCTGGGTACCCAAATATCTTTAAAATCTGGCCCTTGCCACCCCAAAATTCTCAGAATTCCTCCCAGTTGTGATTCCCACACCTTTGGAGGTCGTTAGGAGGCACCAAGGTCTTTTGAGGTGAAATTCTTTGAACTGCAAGGAAAATATTTTAGTACCTGATAAATATCTGGACTTCCCCTCTGATCAGAAAACCCCCCCAGGGATTTCAGCCTATTCTCCATTCTTTTTTGAGGGAATGAGTCATGAGTTTGGATTGCTTCCACTTTGTAGGAAGGATAAGGACACAGCTCCCGAATGTTTGCAGAGCTGCTGGGAGGTCTGGGAGACGTCAGTTCATTTTCTGAGCTAAGATGGAGCCGTGGTCAGCTCAAAAGTGATAAAATAAATCCACCCTGGTGGAGTCTGAGGGAAATCCAGCTCCTGGGGATTCTGCCTGGCAATCAGATTCCAAGGGAAGGACTGGAGCTGCTTGGATCTGCTGATAGCTCAGATGAAGGAAAGAGAGGTGTCAAAGAGCAGGGAAGGCCAAAATCCCTCATCTGCAGCCACACACACATTTGGAATGTTCCTCAGCAGGGAGGCTCCCAAAATCATTGTTGGGAGAACAAAGGCGAGTTTGGGATGATAGACATTTCAAACAACAGAAAAGTTGGAGGAGAGCAATAAGAAAAACAATTGGAATGGGAAAGGATTAAGTGGTCAACAGAAAACAACAAAAGGGAAATTAACATCTTTTCAAAACTCACAAAGCGGCCTCAAAAGCAGGGGGAGAACAATAAAAACCCCAAATTATGCACAGTTTAACAGCAAACCTCACAAAGAAATGCAGTGACTCCTGCAGAGAAAGGGTGTGGGGAGATCTTCTAAATTGACCACATTCCAAACGGGAATAAAAAGGCAATTCTCACACGCACGGCCTGGGAGGCAGCCAGGCCCACTCGGTGCCCTGAGTTTGGAAAGCCAAATTCTGAAATGCAGCTCAAACCCTAAGGGTTCTGCAGAGGGGGAAGATGGAAAATGAAACATCCACAAAGTCCAGCTGGGACTGGGAGGATCTGCCAAGGAGTGACACAGCAGAACGTGGTTTTCTGGACCTGTCACCTCAGCAAACGTCAATAATTTGGGATGAAAGTTGGTGTGACAGGCACTGAACTCAGGTAAAATTCTGTCGCTTGTTTGTTCTGGAAGGTTTAGCCTATTTCGTTGTGCTGATTCCCGGGATGAGACTTGGAGTTGGTAAATTATCCCACCACTGGAGGGAATTTCCCTCTGGAGAGCTTTGCTATTCCCAGGATGCTTAAATTTAGCAGGAGCCTGAAATTCGGTTTATTTGTGTGAGGGTTTTATCTTCTGCCATCAAAGTCCAAGTGAATTTCATTGTAATTCATAGGGTTGAAAACACATCCTTAGGAGAGACTTCCTCAATGTCAGCAGCAAAACGTTCAATGGAATCCATGGAATCCCTGAGGCTGGAAAGTCCTCTCAGAACATCAAACCCAAGCTGTGCCCGGTGCCCACCTTGTCCCCAGCCCAGAGCACTGAGTGCCACCTCCAGCCCTTCCTTGGGCACCTGCAGGGATGGGCACTGCAAAGCTCCCTGGGCAGCCCCTGCCAAGGCCTGAGCACCCTTTCCATGGGGAAATTCCTGCTGCTGCCCAAGCTGAGCCTCCCCTGGCCCAGCCTGAGGCCCTTCCCTCTCCTCCTGTCCCTGTTCCCTGGCAGCAGAGCCCGACCCCCACCTGGCTCCCTCTTTCCACACGATCCCTTTCCCATTTGTTTCCCAAACAACCCCAGGAATCTGCACAGGGAATGACTCCCTCCAAACCCACAGAGGGGTTGCAGAAGCCTCATTTCCCTCTCTCCTATCAACAGCCTCAGATAAGAGTTTTGAATGACCCAACCCTGTGAGGTTTTTCCTCCAGCCCATGCTCCCTCCACACGTGGCACCAGCCACGCTCTCCCAACAGCTTTTCCATGGTTTGTTTTCCCACAACCACCCCGAGTCAGCAAACATTATTTACAGGACACGATTCCAATTGCCTCCAGAGAAAGTCCTTATCTTCCACAGTAAACTTCCTTATATCCTTAAATATCCACTTGTTCAATTCCTTATTGGTTTCTCTTTGGGTGTCATTCCAAGGCTTTTCCAAGGCCTAAAGACTCCCCAGTTCCTCCAGGAGCCCAGAAATGCAGCCAGAGTTTTAAATGGAGTTTGGAATAATGAGGCCCAGCGCTGCTGGGAGTGTTTGCTTCTATTGCCCCACATATTTGTCTGTATTTGAATAAACACCTTTGAAAAGCTGCTTCTCTGGCCTTGCACAACTCCAATTCCTTTATTTTCACAACTGCCAGTCCTTTATTTTCACAACACTCCCCTCAGGGCAGGGCAGACAATGTTGTTCCCTCGTTAGGAAATTGCAGCGATGAAAGTGTCTGGGCAGGGGCAGGAACTGCTCTCTGTGGCACTTTATTGGCACCAGCTCCTCCTGTGTCCCACAGGAGCCCCCGGGCTGCAAATCCTTCGGGAAAAGCCCAGTGCTGGTGCTGGACCTGGACTGGGACAAACCTGGGATCAATCCAGCCTGGGATGAGCAGATGGAGCAGCCCTGGGAGAGCTGGAGCTGCCCCAGCCCAGAGCCCCCCATGCCATGGGCTGAGCCCCCAGTGTGGGCAGCAGGAAAGGGATTGGGATGGTGCCCCTGTGCCCTGCTCAGGTGAGAGCCCACCTGCAGAGCTGCCCCAGCCCTGGGGCCCAGCACAGGGAGGGAGCTGGAGCTGCTGCAGAGAGCCCAGAGGAGGCAGCAGGATGAGCAGAGGGCTGGAGCAGCTCTGCTGGGAGGAAAGGCTGGCACAGCTGCCATTGTTCAGCCTGGAGAGGAGAAGCTTTGGGCTGAGCTCAGGGTGGCCTTGCAGGGCCTGAAGGAGCCCCAGGAAAGCTGGAGAGAGACAATTCCCAAGGGATTCAGGGACAGCACACAGGGAATGGCTGCAAACTGAANTTCTATGACTCTCCCCAGCTGACATTTTGCCACCACTGAAATTCCCTGGGATTTGCTCATGCCCAGCAGGGAATCTGTGCACAGCTCACCTGGAGGCCAACACAGCTTTTCCCCATCTGAGCCAACAAATCTGAAGCACAAAGGGAAAAGAAAAAGATCCCTGTGCCATGAAATTGGCACTGGAATGAGGCCTGAACTGCTCCAAACTTTGTGGCCAAATGCAGCAAAAATTGAGATTTGCACTTGAAGTGCAGCCCATGAATTTCCCGTGGTGTCACATTGTCACAGATTGGCCAGAAATGGATTTAATTCCACGTTTAAAGCTCATGAGTGATTTAATAAAGGCCTCCCATCCTGGTATTTGGTTTTCCAGCGGCAGCATGACTGTGCCCAAGTGTGTGGGATGAGAGGGCCACAATTCAGGTTGCAGACTGATGGCATTTCTCTCACTCATTCCTCTCCCCCAGAAAAAAAAAAAATCCTGCTATTTTCTAGATTTCAATTTTCTGGACACAAATGATATTAAAAAGTTATCCTGGCTGATGAGATTTAAGAGCAGGATTAAAGCAAGATTGAAAAACTCCATTCTGCTGGAGAAAATCACTCGCTTCTCACCAGATTTGTGCTTTGCTGCTGATCAGGAGATGATAATACCCACATTAATACCCACATTAATACCCAGAGTCCTGCAGTCCCTGAGGAGCCACAGGAACACCCTGGAGGAGATTCCAGCTCCATCCATTTGGAACTAGTGAAAGGAAATATTTCCCAAAGAAATCCAGAGCCAGCCTGGAGAATTTTCTGCCACAGAAACTCATTGGGACAAGGAGCACAAGCACCTCGTATTTTTGTAAAAACCAGGATAATTTTCTGGACATTCCTGGAGATAAGGAAGAGGGAAACACACACATTTTTTCCAGTCCTGTTGGGGCCTTCCATGAGAAGAGGCAGCTCCAGAAATCCAGCACTGAGCTCCAATAACCTACTTTTAAATTTCCACTGAGCCTGGCAGAGCCAGCCCAGGGCAGGATTCAGCCTCTGGAGAAGTTTGAGGTCAAGCATGAATTGGAGGTAAAATGTTTATGGAGTTCAGGGACTGCAAATCCCAGAAGAAGCAGAGGAGAGTTCATGGAAATGGTAAATCTTGTGGGATTGTCTTTCTTAGGAACTTGGTGCCCTCTTGGGCTCTAATGGCATGTGAAAAAGTCTTGAAAAGAAGATTTCTGGTGCAACCCAAAGCCCAGAGAGCCAAGGCTGGTGTAGGATCTGTTATCAGTGATAGAACTGATAATGAGCTGATAGCAAAGAGCTCTGAGCTGATAACAAACAGTGACAGAGGGGCCAGGCTGAGCCAGCTCTGCTGCCAGACAAGACCAGTTCCCTTCACAAAATTCACAGAATTCACAGAATGCTCAGGTTGGAAGACACCTTCAAGATCATCGAGTCCAACCCACGCCTTGACACCTCAACCAGATCATGGCACCCAGTGCCACATCCAGTCCTTTTTAAACACATCCAGAGATGGTGACTCCACCACCTCCCTGGGCAGACGTTTCCAGGATTTTATCACCCTTTCTGTAAAAAACTCCTTCCTGATATCCAGCCTGGATTTCCCTTGGCACAGCTCGGGGCTCTGGTGTCCTCTGGTTCTGTCAGTGCTGCCTGGAGAAAGAGCCCAAGCCCCACCTGAGCACAGCCACCTTTCAGGGAGTTGCAGAGAGTGACAAGGGCACCTCTGAGTCTCCTTTTCTCCAGGCTGAGCACCCCCAGCTCCCTCAGTGCTTCCTCACAGGGTTTGTGCTCCCAGCCCCTCTCCAGCCTCGCTGCCTCCTCTGGGCTCTCTCAAGAGTCNAGCCCCCTTTCCATGGGGAAATTCCTGCTGCTGTCCAAGCTGAGCCTCCCCTGGCCCAGCCTGAGGCCCTTCCCTCTCCTCCTGTCCCAAACTCCCCAGGGATGTGAGGCAGCAAAAGTGCTCCGGGCAGGGAAGGAGATCTGGAACTCCTGGGGTTGACATTGGGGTTGTGCTGCCTCACGATGGGAATTTGCTGGATCCCAAAGCTCTCTCTGGGTTCCTGGGGGCAGGGGAATGATGCAGATGGGGCTGGCAATGGTGGGAAACTGTGCAGAGCCACAAGGTCCCCCCTGAGCCTCCTTTTCTCCAGCCTCAGCCCCTTGCCCAGCTCCCTCAGCCCCTCCTGGGCCTCCAGCCCCTTCCCCAGCTCCCTTCCCTGCCCTGGACACGCTCCAGCCCCTCCAGGTCTCTCCTGCAGGAGCCAGAACTGGGCACAGCCCTCCAGGGGCCTCTCAGTGCCCAGCTGAATTTCCTATCCCACCTGGATGTGTTCTGGAGCTCAGGGAGGACAAATCTCTTGGAGTCCAGACAGAGAAATGGTGCCCAGAATTGTTCTGAGGTGAACGGGTGCAAATGGCCAAGTGCTGGGTCACAACAGCCCCAGGCTGGGACAGAGGGGCTGCAAAAGGCCCTGGGGGTGCTGGTGCCACCACGATCCCTGGGGTGCCCAGGTGGGCAAGAAAGCCAAAACCATCCAGGCCTGGATGAGGAATTGTGTGTCCAGCAGGAGCAGGGCAGGGATTGTCCCTCTGTGCTGGGCACTGAGAGGCCCCTGGAGGGCTGTGCCCAGTTCTGGCTCCTGCAGGAGAGACCTGGAGGGGCTGGAGCGTGTCCAGGGCAGGGAAGGGAGCTGGGGAAGGGGCTGGAGGCCCAGGAGGGGCTGAGGGAGCTGGGCAAGGGGCTGAGGCTGGAGAAAAGGAGGCTCAGGGGGGACCTTGTGGCTCTGCACAACTCCCTGCCAGGAGGGGCAGTGAGGGGGGGTCGGGCTCTGCTGCCAGGGAACAGGATGAGATAAAACACTCAAACCCCAGATTTCCTGCTGAACACCAGCGTGGATTTGCACACCGTGGGGCAGATTTAGTTGAGGCAGATTTAGTTGACCTCCAGCTGGCTGTAAAGCCCAGCTGGCTCTGTGGACAGGCCGAGCGGGCAGTTCCAGTTGAGCTTTAATTGCTCCTGACTTTGTGAAAGGCTCTGTGGCTGAGCAGGAAACACCTTTGATTAGAGGCCCCTGTGCAGATCTGGCTCTGCAGGGAGTTGGGTGTAAATTGGTGAGGTTATAAATCCCCAGGCCTGACCTCAGCGACCACTGGCTGAGGGTTAATGGCTGCTGCTAATTAGGGAATGTTTGGATACAGCTGCATGACCTGCTCTGCAGGTCATTCGTATCACACCAGCCGACTTGGTTTGCACTCAGTAGGGAAAAAAATAAACCAAACCTGATTGTCAGTTTATGGAGCTTTTCAACCCACATTCGTTGCTAGAAATATATTAACTCTCCTAATTAGCTAGGATAAAAACCTGTTAACAGAAGCCTTCTTGCTGGCCTGGGGAGTTCAGCAGAACTTTGCAGTTCCTACTTTTCTCTGTCTCCTTTCTGTGAACTGTCAGAATTTCCCTTCACCCCCCTGTGGTCATCTCTTTTATGGTTTATATTGATTCCTTTTACTGGTTGGCTATATTTAACTCCCTTTGATAAAGTGTTTTTTCAGTGAGGTTGAGAGCAGTTAAATGTTAAGGATTTATGACCTTGCTCATTTTTTTTTATCAGTTCCCTGGNCAGGGGGGGGAATTCCCCCCTGTGGGAAATTTTAAAAAAATCCCCTCTTTTTTTTTTTTTTTTTTTTTTAGGTCCAACATTGCCCTCCAGCACCGCAGAGCCCACATGACAGGAGGGATTGAAGGGAGGAGAGGCCTGCTCTGGGATTGAGATGCCCAGCACAGAGCTCCTGGTGTGGTCCAGGCTGGAATGTCATGGAATATCCAAGGCACTGAGGTTTGGAGTCAAGAGGATGAGCTCAATCCAACCCCTCCTCGGGGTAAGGGAGGGGAGCAGCAGTTCAGGTTTCAACCTCAAGTGATACCTCATTCATTTAGGGAAAAAAGACCCAAGAGAGGATGTGAGGCTTGAGATTCCTCAGGAAATGAAAACAAAAAAAAAAAAAA
>VZTR01000816.1:16550-32726 GCA_013400775.1 Chaetops frenatus
CTTAAGCAGAACCAGGTAGTCACTCTGTTTAGTAGGAAAAAGAAACATATTTCTCTATTTGTCAAATGTATTTTCAATCAACATTTAAGAAAATTACCTTCATGAAGCCGAGCTCACTTTGTTAAGAATTGCTTTGTTGTCCTTAGTGAAANCCAGTTTTACAGACATTACTAAGCACATGGAAATTCTTTTTTGACCTCCTCTTGCCCAACTGATTCATTTCCACCTCACTCATGTAACTGAAGAGGAGCTAACATGTAAGAGATGAAGCTGTGATTTATTTGTCAGTTTATATTTCATGACTTCTAGAGTAAATTGTTCTTACATTCTGTAACTTCTATCATATGTTGCTTATCTCTTTTGTCTATAATATCTTCGAAGCAATAACTGCAACATTTGGTTTTCTGACTTGTGCTCCCCTGCAGATAATATGAAAAAAAAAAGTAAGAATAAAAAACTGTCAAAGAAAAATTGAAGGAATGCATTCTGCAGGATTGTAAGTATAGAAGGAGATGAAAACTGGATATATATGTTTGGAGTACTTATTACCAGTATGGATAACAGTATTTACATCTACACTTGGAGAGGAACCTTGACTAGTATTTGTAATAACTTCTCCTATGATAAAATGCCAGACTTCAAGGATCCCTCTTTACTGTGTGTGAGTAATAACTAATAAAGAAACATGATGACAATCCACAGCTCCTGCAGGAGTTTACTAGTAAGTAAGAGAAGAAATATTTACATTAGTTTAGGGTGCCTCATTCTTGAGTAATGAGATAAGATTAAGAAAGGGAAAACTCAAGCTGAATTTTCTCTTAAAAGCCACTTGACAGTGAGATCTATTAGGCCATGGAATTACTTCCCTCAGGACATTTAAAATGAGACTAAACTATATGTCTGTTAGCACAGTGCATTGATAAATATACAGTAGGAAACAATTTCACCTTGGAAGAGTGAAGGTCCCGATGTGACAAATTTTTTAGGTTGTATGTATCTGTGAGTTTGAATAAAACTGGCAAAAAGAAATACACTTTCTTAAACATTAAGCAGACCAGCAGTAGGAAAAGCTAACTGTGGCATAACTTTGGCAATTTTATAGCTCATTGCTCTGCATGAAGACTGTCAATTTATACTAAACACATCAAAATTTACACTAAATTAAGGCTTTCTGTAGCAACCAGCCTACTCCCCTTCAGTGCTGTCCTTATCCATCTTCAAGCATAAAATTACCCCTTAGACACAAGTTCTTCCTTCACACCCTCTCTCCCCCATCACCATTTCCAAAGTACGTAATAGGGAAAGGAATTTAATATATATTTTGCTTATGATAAGTGGTAAAGTAGAAAGAACAGAAAGAAATGGGGAGGGCTCCTATAATGATAAGTAAGTGGACAAGTCTATAGGGTCACTTTTCTGCTTATAACTACCTTGAAGCCTACGGGAATATGGTGTGTTAATGGGAGAATTTTGTACTGACTATGTTTAGGATGCAAGAAAATGTACAAATCCAAGTTAGCACCTGGCTGGCTAGGTTGCATTTCATGGCTTGACCATTAGATTTAAGGAAATTTTTTGCTGTCCTCAAACTTGCAGAATGAACAAATTAAATTACCTCATAGGTAAAAATTAATAAGGTGAAGAATTAGAAAACAGTCCTGGCACTCACAGCATTTTAGGGCAGGCTCGTGGTGTTCTGATTTCTTATATAAGGTTAACAATTTTCTAACTTAATTTTAAAAAAATTCTAAAATTGTGCTTAAAATATTATAAATATACTTGGTTAGTAAGTAATTTTATATTTTCTATGCTATTGATATGAAAGTCTGAAAAACGGGAGAAGAAGTTCATTGAAACTAGAAATTGCAAATAAAAGCATTCTATGGTGTTGCTACTCACTTTATCGTGTTTTATAGCTTGGCCTGTTAAATTCTGAATTTGTAAGGTACTGCTGAAGTAAGTCAATCAAAAAAGTAATATTTATGAAAATCCCTTTCATTTTTATTGACCCATAAACATTAGAGAGTAAATGGGTAAGATTCTCTTCAGAAATATGGGGGATGTTGGTGTCATAATTCTGAATAGAAAAAAAAGAACAATGAATCATATATTAGTGGATGAACTTAATGTCACTTGATCAGATTTTTGGGTTACAAAACCAGAATCTATTAATCCTTCCTATATCCTCATCTCTCATTTCCTTCTCTTCCTGTATTTGAAACAGATATTGTACATTGCCTCTTAGGACTTTATATCCTATCACAATTATTGAAGGAAGTGTGGGGAAGAGTAAAGAAAAATTGAAGGAGATATTGTGAAGATATTTCTTTCTCCTCTTCCCCGGTAGAAAGATCACCCATGCATCTCTTCTGTTTCCACTGTAGTTTTAGACCTCTATTGCAATACAGATGACCCTGGAAACTATGAGCCTCTCAGTCTCACTTTCAGTGCCTGGAAAAATTGTGGAGAAGATTGTTCTGGAGGTATTGAAAAACAATTGAAGGACAATGCAGTCAAAGGTCACAGCCAATGTGGCTTCATGAGGGGAAAGTTTTGTTTTTAAAATCTAATTTCTTTTTATGACTCAACAAACCACCTAGTTAGCCAAGGGAAACCAGTTTATGTTAATTAACTTTTCGAATTTCAGTAAAACTTCCAACACGGTCTCTCGCAGGATCCTTCTGGAAAAAATGTCCAGTCCGCAGCTGGATAAACACATCTTGTGATGGGTGAGCAGTTGGCTCACGGGTCTGGCACAAAGAGATACAGTGACTGTGGTCACATCACACTGGTGGTCAGTCCACAGGGCTTCATTTCAGGGTCAGTGCTCTCCCAACATCTTCATAACTGAATTGGATACAAGACTCGAATGTCTATTGTTTGCCAACCGTCCTAAAGGGAGAGGATCTGTCAACCCCTTTGAGGTCAGAGAGCCCTGCAGAGAGCCCTCAACAAATCAGAGGGCTGGGCAATCACTGACCCTATGTGGTGTAACAAGGACAAGTGACAGATTCTGCACCTCGGATGGGGCAACCCTGAAGGTACAGACAGACTAGGGAATGAGAGGCTGGAGAGTGGCACCAGAGAAAGGGAACTGGGAGCAAATTAAATATGAATCAGCAGTACCCTGGCAGCCAGGAGGGTCAACTGTGTCCTGCAGTGCATCAGGCACAGCATCACCAGCCAGGCAAGGGAGGGGATTGTCCCACTCTGCTCTGCACTGGGGCAGCCTCACCTGGAGTGCTGGGGGCAGGTCTGGGTGCCACAAAATAAGAAAGATATGAAGCTATTAGAGAGCGTCCAAAGGAGGGCTACAAAAATGATGAAGGCTCTAGAGGGGAAGCCATATGAACAGCAACTGAGGTCACTTGGTCTGTTCAGCCTGGAGAAGAGGAAACTGAGGAGAGACCTCATCGCAGTCTGCAACTTCTTTGTGAGAGAAAGAGGAGGGGCAGGCACTGATCTCTTCTGTGTGGTGCCCAGTAGCAGGACCTCAGGGAATGGCCTGAAGTTGTGTCAGGAGATGTTTAAGTCAGATACTAGAAAAAGATTTGTTTTTCACCCTTAGGGTGTTTAGGCACTGCAACAGGCCTCCCAGGGCAGTGGTCACAGCACCAGCCTGACAGAGTGCAAGAGGCCTTTGGACAATGTGCTTAGGCACATGGCATGGTTCTTTGGACCGTGCTGTTTCAGCCCAGGAGCTGGACTCAATGATTCTTGTGGGTGCCTCCAAACTCAGGATATTCTCTAATTCTGTGATTCTGTATTTTCAGTATTTTTCTGCGTTATAATAAAGCAATTGCATATACACTTAGGACATATACACAAATGAGTTAGGTTATTAAGACTTATTTTCTAAGTCTAATTTTTGAAAGATGTCTTATATTTTTCCATCTTGCTTCTTCTGCAGTGTGTGTTTTTAAGAAACTTATTTTAGTTTTGCTTTTATATTACTCTTTAATCAGCTGTATCTTACCATGTTATTGAAGATCAAAGAGTTTTAAATGTGCCAATGTGCTGTGATGGGAATGAAGGACAGCTGGGTCTTCACTGCCTGCAAGTGTTGCCATTGTATGTTGTCTGTTATGGTTTTGTGTTCCTGTCCGTCTGTCCCACTCCTGTCACATACCCACTCTTGCAGTCTCTGATGGTGGTTTGTCCCAAGATAAGAACACCAGGTGGGTTTGCAGAAGGAACTGTCTGGATGTTTGCATGATTAATACATTCCAGAGATGAGGACATTGAGATGTTTGCAACTGACTTCAGAGGATGTTGGTCTGTGGTGTAAGGGTATAAAATGCTGCCAACAGGGCCAGCTGGCCTCCTGATGTATCAGACAGCACCTGTCTGATGGTGTTTTTCTTAGGCTGTGAGCCGAATCTCCCAAGGGTGAGGTTTCTTATCCCACCTATCCCTAGATTTCCTATCACATAGGTGAACTTTATCACATTATGCCATAAGTGAAAGTACCTGCAGAATGCAGCCTTTTAAGAGGTTCTCTTTCAACATGATGGTAACATCACTCAGAAGATGTCTTCTGAGTGATGAGTTTGGAACTTTCAAGGACCTGACAGGGTGTTGTAGTTCACACTCCATGCAGAAAAAGTATTCTTCTAGCTCTCCCTGGCCAAGGCCTAAGTGCCCATACACAATTTTTCAAGATGTCCCTCTCTCTGCCCAGATATATATATATAGGAACTTCAGCAAAGCTTAAGAGGTCTATTATATTTAAGGCAAAACCCTTGGCAAGTTATTTCACCTAAAGTGATATAGTAGACAGACTCCTGTGCCTACAGTATTCTCAACAGAAATGTGAAGTTGATTTTCTGAGGGAATTAAATTTTACTTACTTTGACCAGATAGGCCATCAGAGAATGCTAATGCATCTCCTGGGGCCAGCACCATACAGAGCCTAGTATCAAAACTAAAGCAGGCAGTATGAACCTTATCCCAAAATCTAAAACCTTGCCTAAATGTGATCTTTTGATAATTCTACTCTCAGTTGTATTTGAGATAATATCAATAGCCTGTTTTCCATTTGTTGAGGATTTGATGATATAAACTGTAATTTCAGAACAATTAAAATGTTAAGGAACACAAGCAGGGAGTACACATTCCACTACTATTCCAGTGATGTTTTTACATTGAGTATTCTGTCCCTTAAAAAGTTGCTTTGCAGCCCATATGTAAAGTCAGGTGATATTCATACAGTGATAAATACACAACAGAGAGAGAATGATTTGTGATCAAGGCACTAATCAACAATCTCAGGTAACATTTCTTTCAAATTGCTTATGCTTTAATATAAAACATTTTTCAGAAAATTTAGCAAACCTTGATTTTGTACTTTTGTCACTCAGATAACATTTTAGCTGAATTCCCAAATGTGTCATGTGGAGACCTGAAAGCTTAAAATTATTTTATTACCAATATGAATCTTATAAAATGAGAATAGTTGTGATTCATCATTTATTCAGCACTTGAGTCTAAAATAAAGCTTTTCAGATCAATTAAATCACCAAATAATACAAGCAGGGAGTCCACATTCAAGAAGCATTCCTACAATGTATATGCATTTTTTATCCTCTCTCATTGAAGCAACTAAGAGGTTCATGATGTAAAGTCAGACAGAAAATTTGCAGTAGTTTGTGCCTCACATATGTATTTGCAAAACTGCATCCTCCTTAGATTTGCTTTTCATAGTCTATTCTTCAAGTCTCCCTGGTTTACCTGTTCAATAAATCTCTGAAGAATTTGCCCTAACTTTCCCTTTCTATATATACTCTACCATAGCCTACCACAGTTATGGATGATATGATGATATTTAGAACAGAGAGCTGGATTTATATAATTTGATTATGGTCTGCATACTAATACATCTATGAGGCATTTTATTACCTCTCTATGAAAGACACTATTTATTAAATAAATGTGTAGAAATTTAGATGGAAAATAAAATGTTCTATTTCAGTGCTAAAACAAAAAAAAAAATCTGTTTCTTGCCTGTTTGCCTCACTTACATTATACGCAATAATTATTCTTCCCTACTAATCTCTGCTTTGACTTTCATTTTCCCCTGGGTTTAAACATCTGGACTCTTTATTCTTCACTATTTTGTAGCTATTGAAAATGTGTATTTTTCTATCACAACAGCATTGTTAATGATATTGGGGAGGACATTTCTGGTAAAGCTCGGAAATTTGATGATTCCCTGTCTTTGATACAGAAGCAGGAAATAATCTGAAGAATTATTCACACTTTTAAATGACACCATCAAGTGAGAGATGCATTCAATATTTTGCCAAAATTGGAGATTACATTCATACTTTTCAGAAAACATTAAAGCCACAATCTCAAATGTAAACTGCAGCTCATGTTTGATTTAAATCTGTTAGTAATGTTGGTTTTCTTTAGTCTTCTAATTTCCTGAAAATATCACTACATCTCTTCCCTGTTTTGCAACCTCAGCCTATTTTGGCCCATTGTTGTTTCCTTTAACTTTCTGACTTTCTGAGGTTAGAATACATAGTTTCATCTTGTAGTGAAAAATTATTACAGTTAGATCTTGAAGTTCTGTAGAAAGCTACAGCTTGCAAATATCATCATTTTTACATTCTCCACCACAGGTACAGTAGATTTACAGCTAAGATCTCACCACTTTTAATCAAAATCAAAAGAGAGAATCATCTTGTTTCAGAGACATAAAATTTTGCTTTCTGTTGGGAAATGTCTCTCAGCATACTGAATAGTAAAAGACCATGAAATCATACAAAGCCATAAATATCACGGAAAACACTCATGAAACCAGGGTTTCTCATGAAGTTCATGGCTTTGTAACTAGCAAGTATGTTGTGTTTCTGCTTTCTTCCCAGGATTAAGATCTGAATTGGAAAACACATTAACAAGGGTGGAGAGAAAGAACAGGAGTTATATCTGCCCTCCCAGATAAGATCTGGTTTCCTGAATATTGTGCTACTGAATTAACCCATAAACAGAACATTGGATTTTGAGTCAGTAGATTTCATCTTATACAGAAAAAAAAATTGTCTCTAACTCTAAAATTTCTTCTACCACTGAATATCTCTATAATTTGGACACATATTCAGGACTTGAGGAGTACTATATACCACACCAATTTCCTTATTTTTTCCCTCTTTAAAGCAAAGGCAGGATTACTTGCTAAGGGCAAAGTAGAGATATGCACTTTTATGAGTGGCTAGTGGACTAATTTGTGTGTTAGGATTTGGTTTTGAATGCTCCAACCCTTGTCTCTCATGTGTGCCTAATATTAAGAATATGAATGTATAAAGAGTAGTGCAGGAAAAAATTATTTTACTTTTCCAAAATATGAAAATAAAATGTTTAAGAAAGTAGCTGGATAGATGAAGGATGAGACTGAGGATATTGATTTATTGATTAAACAGGGGAGGACATAGAATTACTCTTGCTACAAGTATAAATCAAGACTTGGTGGAACTAACTTTTGGATCACTTCCAAGTCCACTCATTCTGATGTTTTTACTGAGACTGACACAAAAGTTGACTGCTATATTGCACTTGGACTATTGGACACTTCACTCCATTAAAAGTGAGAGTGACATTATGAGATCAATTCACAGACTATCACAAAACTTCAGGTGAAATCTTCTTTTATTTAATTCCGGAAGTTTATATGCTCTGGTAACATATATACCTCCCATATTGCCATGTACCAATTCCTCTTTTCCTAAATTTACATAAAAATAGATGATCTTATAGACTGTAAAATCGTAGAATCATTTGGTTTGGAAGGGACACTTGAAAATACTCTGGAACCTCCAGGCCATGGACAGGGACATATTTCAATGACTCAAAGTCCTGTCCAGCCTGACTTTAAACACTGTCAGTGATGGGACACCTACAGTTTCTCTGGGCAACCTGTTTCAGTGTTGTACCATCATCAGAGTGAAAATATTTGTTCTTTATATCCAATAGAATTTGAATCTTTTTAAATTTAAAACCATTGCCCCTTTTCCTGCAACTACATGCTTTGGTAAGAATTCTCAATTTTCTTATAAGCCCATTTTGTATTTTAAAATGAGGTCCTCCTGGAGCCTTCTCTTTTCCTGAACAACCTGAAATCTCCGCACACCTTCATAGCAAAGGTATTCCAGCCCATTCAAACAGCCCCATGTCCTTCCTGTGCTGGGAGCCCAGAGCTGGAGGCAGCTCTGCAGGTGGGGTCTCACCAGAGCGAGGCAGAGGGGCAGAATCCCCTCCCTCCCGTGCTGGCCATGGATGCAGCCCGGGATTTGGTTGAGTCTCAGGGCTAAGACTACACATTGACCACTCATAACGAATTTTACACAGAACAGGATCCCAAAGTTTTTATCTGACACACTTCTCTCAATCAGGTTGTCCTCCAGCCTGTACTGATACTGGGGATTGCCATTACCCACATGCATTGGGTGTATACAACAAACCTTGTATTTGGTTTGTTGAACTTTTTGAGTTTCATGTAGACCAGTTCCTTAAGCCTGTTCAGGTCCCTCTGGATGGCATCCCATCCCTCAATTATGTCAACTGCACCACTCAGCTTGGTGTCAGTTGCAAAGATGAGGGTACACTCATTGAGAGACAACCCTTGGTACTGGTTTTGCATTGAACGGTGAGCATTTGATTTTAATCTTTGTACATGGCCATCCAGACAAATCTTTATTCTCCTAACCATTCATCCATCAAACCCTTACCTTTTCTACTTAGAGTCAATAATGTTGTGGGTGTGGGGTACTATATTAAAGGTCTTATAGAAGTCCAAGTAGCTCTCCCCTTGTCCACTGAGATAGTCACTCCATCAAAGAGGCCACTGGGTTAGTTCAGAATGATTTGCCCTTGTTGAAGCCATGCTGTCTGTCTCCTGCCACCTCTCTGTCTTCCATATGCTTCCACATTACTTCCTGGAGGATCTGTAAAATGGGTATAATACTCCCTTTTCACTAGGCCTTTTACCTGCCTTCCAGGACTTTTCAAATATGATGGAGAGTGACTTAGCAAATACACTTGCCACATCCCTCATGACCCTGAGACGCATCCCTTTGGTACCCATGGTTGACCAGTGGGTCTCCAGCCTGAATTTATACAGACAAGGACTTCTTTCCCCCAGTCCCTGACTTGAGGTTCAAGGGCTTGAGAAATGTGGGAAGAGTGATTGAAAAGTGAAAACTGAAGTAAAAAAAAAATATATATTGTTTTCTACCTTAGCCTTCTCTTTGTTAGTAGTTGTTCATTCTCCTTTTTCATTTATTGAAGGAGTACATGTGGTTTATTTTTTGTTTTGTTACCCATGTCTATAGAAGTCCTTCTTGTTATTCTTCACATCCCTTGCAAAATTCAGCACCCACTGTGCTTCAGATTTCCTATTCCCAGACCCATATATCTGTATGGTAGCTGTGTATTCTTCCAGGATACATTTAACTTCTTAGATGGCACTTTCACCAGGAGGTCCTCACTTAGCAGCACTCGTGTTCTGCCTTCCTTGCCTGATTTTTTCCACATGGGAAACATGAGCTCTTGGAATTTCGATAGAAGCATTTCTGTAACACAGGTGAGATAATTCCTGGCGTATTTCTTTTGGCCATATTTGGAACCTACTATCTGTGTTCTCCAGGCTGCATCACAGTTAGTCTTTTCTGCATATGAAGGTCAGTTCATAAGTCTCAAGCAGTTTTCTAAAATCGTGTGGTTGACCTTTGCTGTTGCTTGCTAATCTATGACTACCTCTCCAATGTCATTACTGTGACATATTGGTGCATACTGCACCATTTCTTTTTACCTTGCTGCTAATAGGGAAAGGTAAAAGTAGGCTTGTACATTGAAAATTCAGAAGTATACTTTTTTTTTTTTTCTTGTTTCTTTAAATAGGCACATTGCATTTACTAAAGTATGAAATGGCCAATGTGTTTGACATGTTCTAAGAAAGGGAAGAATGTTTAATAAAAGAGTATAACTAGTTAGTTTTCTGGCAGGTCTAGAGAGAACATTTGAAACTTGTGAATAAAAGTACCAACTCATATTTTGTGCAAAGAGGCTGATAACATGTTGTTATGAAGTCTGAACACACTAAATTTGAAATAGATATTTCCCAGACAAGAAAATATATAAGTGTTTATGAAACAGATGTCCTGGGTTTTTTTTGACAAATGTTGTGCATTTGTGAAACCTCACATTAATGACACTTCAGTTATTGTATCTGCCACTGTTAATTTCAGAAGTGAAAAATTTCAGCAGTCATGAACTTATCTTAGTGGAACATTTTTCTAGAGTACAAAGGGAAAGCTCAGTTTATAGCAACCTTGGATTACATCCACAATAATTTATTAACCAATTCTCCACATTTTGGGTTTGGTTTTTTTTTTTTTTAAATAAATGGATAACTGGAATAGTTTATTCAAGAACATAAATAAGTAGAAAATAGTGTGTCTTGTTCATTAAAGACACAAAATTAAGTGACTGGTTTTGTCTTTAATGCTTTAAGCCTTCATCATTTCTTCTTTTGTGTGTTGTCCATGCAGAAATGAACACTGCAGGAATATGAAAAATTAGTAATGAGGCAGTAATAAAAGAGTAGCATATATTAGTTTCTATAGTTAAAAAAAAATTTGAACAGAAATAATTTCCTTCTTTTTTATTATTGTAATGCAGATGACCGTGATTATAAATTACAAAAAGTGCACTGAAAACTTCAGCTCATAAAGCCCTACCATTTTTGTAGCAAATTGAATGTAAGATATATGCAATATTCTTTTTATTTGCTTCTCTTTTCTTTTGGAAACATATTTTTTTAAAATGTAAAACCACTTCCTTAATTTAAGTAGACTTGAATACTGAATGTATAAAAGCAGGGCAACTTTTTCACTTTAAGGAAGTGAATGCTACAAAAATGCTTCTGAATAATAAAATGTAGAAGCAGCCACAAATACTTAATTCCCCCACTTTCCTTTTCCACAATTTAAACCAAAGCCACATATTAGCATGTTGTCAGAATAATTACAAATAGACAGATTAATTTTTTATTTTATTCTTACATAGCAGTAATGGGATGAGTACATTAAGAAAAGATATCTCCTCCAAAATGTCAGAATGTTAGAAAACATTTAGCACCAAATGGTTATTAAACTTTCAAAATCACAAGCAAGTCTCAAGATTGACAGAATTTCACTTCATCTTCTAATAAGTAGCACCATAATTGTCATTCTAACTAAGAAAGCCATTTTATCCAGTGTAAATAACAGAAAATGTTTTCTGTGGCAGTTGATTTTTTGACAAGTTAATAATTTCAAATTAATTTACCTGTAAAAAAGAACAGGAACATTATTTCTCAGGTAATTAAGAGGTTAAAGACCCTGTGTACATCCATCAGCATGAGTACATTCAAGGTCAGGAAAAAGTAAGGTCATTAATATCAAGTGCATTCTTTTAGGTTAAGTTCTTTTTCATTTTGCTTCTTGACTGGGTTTGTAAATGTAAAGTCTTTAGGAAGAAGAACATTACAGCTGAGGTACATATAAACTAGAAGAGGAAAAAATAATTAGAAAAAGTTATTTTTAAAGGTTTAAAGAGTTTTAAGTTTTTAGATTGTTTTATTTTAAAACAGTTGTTTGGGATTTTAAAAAATTACTTACATCTTATATACAATGAAGATTTTATCAGATATCTCTTTTTGTTGGGAAAAATGATGTAAATAAATAACATCCCAAAATGGAAGGATCTAGAGAAATAATTTTGCTGACTAAAAATGATTTGGAAGTTACTTCTAGTATGACTTATCTATGTGAAGTTATAGTTCTTTCTAGTATAAAAAAGACTCTAGTCTTGATTCTTTTTTAAGCCAATAAAAATGAATAAAAACAAGCTGTAGCTAATAGAATAAAAAATAATCTGAGTAAGGGATTTTCTTTCATAAAGTGATAGGGATTAAATGGAACCCCCAGTGCACAATATAGATAGACAGACATCCATCTGCCCATTTGTCTAGGTGGATGAATGATTCTGAAGTTTTAGCTCAGAAATATTTTTCATCATTTTAAGATGAAACTTTCTTTCAAAAATTTAGTTTTTACTGTACTACTTCAGTTTTTTTCAGTACTGATACCTTAGTTGAGAGCAACTGCATGTAATATATAAATGTGAGTGGTTTAAATGTCTGAAGAGGAAATTTAGCTCTTATTAAACTAATATTGCCTTCAATATTTTACCAAAGTGANNNNTGCGCCTGTAATTACCCTACATACTCAAATGAATACACTTTGTCAACAAATACTGTCTAGTACGCACCGGTTAAAAAATGAGCAGACATTATTAAAACTGTGAAGTAAAATACTCATAAAATTAAAGGTGAAATGAAATAACAGCAATTACAGAAAATGTTGTGAAATTAATCCCATCAATAATAGATCTGCATAGCTATTTGCTCAGAGCAACTATAGAAAATAGATCACAGTGCAAACATCTAAAACTGGTGTTGCTCAATAACTCTTATAGCTGCTGCAAAATGGTTTGAACCACAGAATTTCAAGAACATGGGAGTACAGAATCTTTGTTGTGGTTAAAAAGATACTTAAAGCTGACTAAAAAAAGCTAATTTTTTGTTGATTTGACATATGTCAAGTGTCGTTTCCCATTATACTTTGAGACATTTTAGAGGTTTTAAGGTAAAATTTCTTTGGAAATTATTGGAATACCAGGTTTTAGTGCCTGTCTAGTAAAGGTTTCTTTACATATAATTTCAAGAAGGTATCCTGTCAGTTTCATTCTGCCTCTTTCTATAATGCTGAAGAAGATCGACAGGTAAATGTAGAACATATTATGACAACTACCAGATAAAATTTTATAAATAAAATTCGGTTTTAGAAATGTTGTGTAGTCCTTTTCCAACCTTATTCATAAAGTTTGTTTTCTTCCCTTGCTTCTGCTTTACTCTATAAATATATTATTCTTCCAATTGTGTTGATTTTAAATTATTTTAAAATGTATTTCTATGGTCAAAAACCTTGAAGACCAAAGTTCATAAGCCATTTTAAGGAAAGAATAAATAGTAACTAAATCAAATACTTCTAATGTAAACTAGCATGAGGGAATTGATCTTTATTGATTTAATATTTTAAATAATGTTAGAGGAGCTCCTAAGTCTCTGCATTTAAAATATCAGAAAGGGAAGATTTTCAAAAATATAATCAGAAAGGTGAATACCAATAAGTTTTCAAGTCTGTAGTTGATATGTACTTCACATGGGAAGCTGTGTGCCGCACTAAATGACAATATTCATTAACGTTGTTTTTCTATTCTGTTGTAAACTTACGTAACATTGCCGTTGTGTGACTCAGAGCTTCTCAAAATGTGTTTCCCTGCCTAAGTTGTAGCAGGAATTTCTGTTTGTTTTACAAAACTTCTGAGTTTCATGAGTGTCCTAATCATAGTAGTTTTTCTTTTCAGTTGAATCTCATTGCAATGTAAAAGTTCAGACTTCCACCTTTAAATCACAAAACATTTTGAAGAAAACTTTCATCTGTGAAGATCTGAAACTTTTAATTTATTACTCTTGATTTCTCAACTTTAAACAAAAATGATGTTAATATTTACAAAGAATCTGCCTGTTAGGTGGAATATAATAATTTATTTTCTATGCTGCATGCAGAAACAGAAGTCTGCTAGGTCTTTTAAATAGCCATAGTGAGCTACTAGTGCAAAAAAGGAGCTGGTACTCTGCTCCACATGTGGTGTTCTCCCAAGCTATAGCCGCATTCATCTCAGAGGATGTATGATCCTAATATTACTTCTCTGATATGTTTTATTACTCTGTAAAGCCCACTGGATTTCCATTCCTTGAACTTGCTTAGGCTTCCCTGGAAATTTTGTTCACAACATCCTTTGTCAGGAATTATTTGGCATCATTTGTGTTCAGCCTGGTTTCACTCCTGGTTCCACTAGTTTTATTTGATATATGTACTGTAAAAGCAAAGACTAGGTGCAATATTTTGTGAAAGTGCCATGAAATAAAAAAACATTTTATTTTTTTCTGGGAAACTATTGATTTAAATGGCAAATGGATGGAGAAGCAGTGTCACAACAGCCTGCCAAGGACCACTGTTCTAGAAACAGACCATGGCAATAATAAAGACAGACTTCATCAGTGGACATGTTTGTTCATCCTTAGTGAACTAAAACTTCTTTAGGGATACTCAATTAGTTATAATTAAGTTTTAATTGAATTCAGAAAAAGTCCTTTGGGACTTTTTCCACTTTAATTATCTTCAGCATAGGTCTTTATATTTGTATGATAAGGCCTGAATTTCAATTTTTCTCCAGACTCATCCAACTCCAGTTAAATTTTGGCTCAGCAGGATAGTTGCCAGATCATGTGTGAGAAAAGAACAGAGCCATAACACTGTATCACTAAGACTCAGTTTACAAATAAGACAGGAATGGAGGATCTACAGGAGTGTCCAGGGATATAGTATATAGAGCACAAGGTATGTTTACCTAGAGAACCTATACCTTTAATCAACTGGCAGTACTTAAAGCCTGTATCCTAGTAAGAACATCTGGAGCTTTATTATCAGGCTACAGGAGACGTTATTGGTAAGCATTTTGTGCATAACCATAAAGACATCTGAAGTTCCTAACAGTGTATTGTTTGTGTAAGAAATGGATGTATGAAAAATATTTATATTTGAATTAGCTCCATTATAGCTTCAGTCTGTCACTGTTCTTGAGGAAAAAAGCAGGCCAAATAAAATATCTTCCCATAGGCACAAAAATAATAAATGTTCTGTGTGTATCTCTTCCTGTGGCAGTATAATTTTTTACTGCACAGATATGAGAGCTTGATCATACTGGCTTTCATTGATTCTAGTGATGTGGCCCTGCAGTGGTGATACAAGATACAGCTCTTAGAATTATTCTGCTTTATATTTTCCTGCATTGCTGACACAGTCTTTAAGAGTCATGTTAGATATGTTGATTAAGAAGTAAGGTTAGCTCTGATGTCAATACGGCAACCTGAAGAATAACAGTGAAAATCCATAGATCAACCGTTTAATTATTTATTTAACATAACCTTCACATGTTACTATGCTTCAGATTCTTTTCCTAATTTCCCACTGTCACTGGGTGATGTACTGCCCCACAAAAATCTCTTGAGTTCATGAAATCCAACTCCTTCAATACAGTATGATATGAAAAGCATATTGAGACCTGATAGGCAATGAGAAAAATCTGATTAAATTTTGATAAAAATGTTTGTCACTGGCTCCCTGCAGGCAGTGCCTGTTTTTGTTTTCTCTGTTCCAATGGAGCTAAAGTTTAGTGGCTTTAAAGGCCAGAGTATGGTAGCAGCATATAGATTCAAATGCATGTGGATTTCTCAAAGACTTACCAAACACTATGCACCAATAAGTAATAAATGAGTGGAGGAATTTGCTCCTGACATATTTGTTCTGTGCCCAGATCCTGCTGTATATTTGTGCTAAGATCTCACACCTCTGTTTAATGTAATGAATCTGTATTTATCAAGAGAAAAAATCCTCAGTATTTTGGCCAAAATCTTACTGAACAATCTGCCTGAAGTGTCCACAATAACAAAGTCTGTCCTTCAAGCATTCCAGAGTGATTTTCAGCCAGAAGACAGATTTCACTCAAGCAAGGTTCATGCTCCAACACTGGTCAGCCTCAGAAAACAAATAACAATTAAAAAATAAACCAAACAAAAATGGTTCAGAGAGGATGCCAGAGAAGAGACACACTATTAGAGAAAACAGAACTGAGAGGAAGGTATTTCTGGTCCCTATATGATCTAGTTCTGAGTCACACAAGTCGTGACATTCTGTAATATGAGTTCAGTGAAAAACAGAGTCAGGAATAAAGGAAATTTAGAGGACAAAGATAAGACCAATTTAAGAAAATGCATGAAAAGGACAAGAGGGGCAAAAAGTTAACTTTCAAGAATGTCTAAACACAAAATTCTCTTTAGGATATTGAGAAGAACAAAACACATTTCTGAATGCTATTTTTCTTCTTCTGCCACATAGAGGAAGGACTGGAGGTCACAAATTCAATGAAAAAGGATATTTCATTTTTAAGGTTTTGTTGCAAAATTGTTGTTATAACATTTTACAGTGCTTCCTTCCTTTTTTTTTTTTT
>VZTR01000821.1:0-18198 GCA_013400775.1 Chaetops frenatus
GGATTTGCTGGAGTCCTGCTGAGGCCATACTGCGACTGTCTGGTGAGGTCTACTGGGGCCATACTGGAGTCTGCTGGGGCTTACTGGGAACTGCTGGAGTCATAATGAGCTTTTCTGGGGGCTACTAGATGGCTGTTGGGGTTTAGTGGGGCCACACTGGGACTTACTGGGATATACTGGGAACTCCTGCTGGGATCCTCTGGGCTCTGCTGCAGCCTGCTGGGGCTATTGTGGGGTCTCCTAGGATCTACTGGGTGTCCGTTAGGGTCTACTGGGGTCATTCAAGGACCTGTTGGGGCCTCGTGGGACATACTGGGATTATACAGGGGTCTAATGGGGTCTACTAGGGCCTTACTGGGACCTAAGGAGTCTTACTGGGATTTACTGGGGTCTATGGAGACCTACTGGGTCCTAGAGGGACTTACTGGGCTGTACTGGTCTACTGGGGCCCTATTTCTACTGGGCCTTGCTAGGGTTTACTGGCACCTACTGGTATATTGAGGTCTTACTGGGGCCATACTGGGACCTGATGGGTCTTAGTGGGATTCACGAGGGTCTAATGGGCTCTGCTGTGTTCTCCTGGACCCTACTGATGATATCAGTGGTCCCCACTGGTCTGTAGTGATTCCTCACAGTTCCCCCTGACCCAGACTGGTTCATCACAGCTGCTCCCAGCATCCCTCCCCCACACTGGCCTGTACTGGTCTGTCCTGGTACCTGGTGTGGCGCAGGGCACAGTGGGGCAGCGCCAGGGGTGCAGGGGGCCGCAGCCGCAGGGTCTCGCTGACGGTGGCCTGGAGAAGGGGCAGGCGCCCCATGTCCCCAGGCCCAGGGGGGCCCTGTGCCCCCCCCAGCTCTGCCCGCAGTCGCACCTGCAGCTGCACAGGTAGGGCACAGGCGTGCCATGTCTGTCATGGGGCGTCGGGGGAGGGGGTGCGTCCCAGGGGGCACACAGTGGCAATGGGATGACAGAGGGACTCCCCAGAACCCCAGACCCTCCCGAGCTCACAAACCTGCCCCTGGGACCCCAAATCATCCCCAAACCTGGGCTGGTCCATTGGGGACCCCCTTGAGCCCCCAGATCCCTCTAAACCTGCCCTGGCACCCAGGTCTCCTTCCCCCCCAAACCTGCTCCTCTCTCCTCCCTGGGGACACCCCTGAGCCCCCTGACCTGTCTCTTGGGACCCTCTGTCTCCAGACCCTGAGCCACCCCTCCATGGAAACCCCAAACCAAGGAGCCAGGTGGGGACACAGACACAGCTCTGATATATCTGTGACATCCATGCAGCACCTCAGAACAGGGTGGGGGGATACTAGTGGCCACGGGACATGGATGGGGTATATGGGACCCTCCTGGGGAACATAGGTGGGGACATGAGTCCCTTACAGGAACATGCATGGGGACTTGGACATGGCTCTGACATGCATGTGGCACCTCAGGTTGGTGGAGGGGCATAGTGTCAGCCACGGGGAGGAGGACATGGGGGACGTGTAGGACAGATGTGGGGATACGGGATCCACAGGGACACACACGGAGCCTTAGGACCATACAGGGCCACATGACATGGTGCCACATATGTCATCTGGGGGCAGAGCAGCAGGAAGCCCATGGAGAAGGGAACACGAGGGACATACAGAACACACGTAGGACGTGGGTGGGCACATGGGACCCCTGGGGACACACAGGACCCTCCAGTGCTACATGGAGGAACATGAGTTTCACCTCAGGGCGGTGCAGCAAGAAGGCCACAGCCCAGCCCAGAGCAGCCGCTGTGGTCTCAGTGCCCCCAATGAACAGGTCGACCAGTGCCATGTGCAGCCGTGGGGGGCTCAGGGGGTCCCCCCGTGCCCCGGGATCACGCCCCAGGAGCACCCCCAAAACTGTGTCCAAGGGAGGAGAGGGGCACGCCTGGCAAAGGGATGACACATGTTGGGGGGCTGGGGGGGATCCCCTGATCCCCGGTTGCCCCCAAACATGGGAGCCCCTTCCAAACCCCCAACTCCACCCAAACCCCTGGTTCCTCCCCCAACCCTTACATCTCCCCAGCCCCGCATCCCCCCCAGACCCTTGGGTTCTCCCATCCCCTTGTGTCCCCCCAAAACTTTGCTGCCCCCAAAATATGTGGGTCTCCCCAGGCCCCTGGGTACCCCCCAAACTCCTGGTTTCCTCCCAGCACTTGGGTCCTTCCAGACCCCCAGGTATTTTCCAAACCCCTGGGTCTCCCCCAGCTTCCTGTTGCCACCAGATCGCTCCTAACCCCTGGCTGCCCCCCAGCTCCCCGGGCCTCCCCACCTGGTGCCGCCGGATCTGGGCCTCGACAAAGGCGTCACGGTGCTGGACAAGCCGCAGCAGCTTCCGCAATCCCGGGTTCGGCAAGGCCTGGGCATAGGGACTCCATAGGGACCCCCAACCCCCAAGGAACCCTTGACCTCAGAGATACCCCACACACACACACCAAGAAATGCTGCACAAGTCTCCTGAGCCCCAGAGAAAGCCCATGGCTGCTCCCCTGGACCATACAGACCCCTCCAATATCCTACAGGCACCCTCAGCTCCATAGAGACACTTTACTGCATCTAGACCACCACAGCCCTATAGAGCCCCCAAAAAGGCCTCTCCCAGGCCCAAAGAGCCACTCTACACCATACAGACCCTGTAACACTCCCCATAGCTCCATACAGGCACTATAACCCCTGTCCAGCCCCATAGAGACCCCATAATTCCCCTCCTAGGGTTATAGTCCCTTCCCAGTCCCATAGAGACCACCCAAGCCCCATATGGACCCTATAAGCCCCCTGTCAGCCCCACACACCCTTCCCCAGTCCCATACAGATCCTATAACCTCACTCTCAACCCCATATAAGCTGCCCAGCCCCATATCCCTCCCATGGGCCCCATAACACCCCCTAAGAATCACAGCCCTTCCCAGGGCGCTACAGCCCTGCCAGGGGCCCATATCCCCCTTGTAGCCCCCCACAGTTCCTTCATTGCCCCCATAGGGCTCTATAGCCCTGAGCTCCACAGACCCTCATGCAATAAAAAGGCCACAGCCCCATAGGGCACCCTTAGGCCCTGCTAGACTTACCCGCAGTGGGGGCAGCAGGTCAAGTGCCCGTACACTGCTGCACCCCCAAACCTGCAGCAGCTCCCCCAAGCAGCGGGAAAAGGCCCGGAGCTCCTCTGGAGGGGGCACCTGGGGGAGGACACACCTGTGTACTGTCCTGTACTTGAGTTCTCTCTGGATCCCCACAAAAAACCCCCAACACAATTTCAGACACTTGGGTCCCCTCAAGCTCCTCTGTGCCCCCATGTCACCCACCCACAAATTGCTCAGTGCCCCCCAAATTGCTGGATGTCCCCTCCCCAAACTCCTGAGTCCCCCCCAAACTCCTGAGCCTCCGTAAAAAATGGGGTCCTCCCCTAAACCCCTGTGTCTATCCTGCGGCCCCCCCAAGTCCCCACCAGGTCCCCAAAGAGGAGGCGTGCGATAGTGCTGCAGGTATGGAAGGTGAACACCTCAAAGGGGTCCAGGGGGGCCTCCCCATGGGAACGCAGCTCCTGGGAAAAAGAGGAAGATAGGGGGAGCCCTGGGGGAAATAAAGGGGGAGTTTAAGGGTGGATTAGGGGGTCACAGTGGAGAACTGGGGGAGCTCTAAGGGAGTTTTAGGGACTCACAGGGATACTGGCCTTTTGAAGTGCAGAGGGTGGGGTTTGGGTGGGTCAGTTTTGACGGACAGGGAGTGTGATGTGGATGCAGGGAGTGGGGGGTTGAGTGCAGGGGGCAGGGTTTGAAGGGGGCAGTTTTCAGATGCAGGGGGCATGGTTAAGATGTATGGGTGGGGTTTGGATGAAGGGAANGGTAACTGGTGGGGCGCCCCAGCCAGTCTCCCCAGTGCCGGACCAGCGCCTCACGGATGGTCCTCACCGAGCTCGGCACCAGTACCTCTGGAGAGAAGAAGAGGGGTTGGGGGGGAACCCCAAAACTGGGGGCGTTCCCAAACCNCTGCATGGGGTAGGGTTTAGCTGGTCAGTATTGTTTGGAGATCTGTTTTGGAATGCAAGGAGGATCCATTTTGTGGGTGTCAGGGTTGCAGGGGGATCAGACTGGGGAGAAGTTGGTTTCAGGGTCTCACCTCACACAACTCCTGGCCCTGCAGCCAAAGGAGGGGCCCGAGACGCCCCCCAGCCCGTGCCAGTGCCCCCCGCACTGCTCCCCGCTGCTGCCGCCAGCCAGGGCAGGGGCCTCCCAGTGCCAGGTCCTGGCCCCCCTGTGACACCAGCGACCCTGGCGTTGTGCAAGGGAAATCAGGAACCCCCGGAAACTGCCCCGGCCCTTATAGGGACCCAACTTCAGCACACCAGGGGTGTTCTGCAGGGCCCTTCTATCTCATAAAGCCTCCTTCAACCCCATAGCCACCTCCTCCATAGGACCCCCCTAATCCCACCAGGAACCCCGGGGGTTGAAGGGGATGTCGGGTGGGGCAGAGACTCCCAGAGACTGCCCTAGCCCCTATAGGCAACCCACCCCTCCAGAACTGCCCCCATGCCCTCCCAACACCCACGTCCCCAACCCCATAGGGACCACTCTCCAAATCCCATAACAGCCCCTCCAATCTCATCCCCTCCCCTCAAACCCTATAGGGACTCCCCATCCCATAGCCCCCCTTTCCCCCCAAACCCTTAGAGACTCCCCCCAAGCCCCACAGAGAACCCCACAAACCCCATAGTGACTCCCTTCAAACCTCCTACAGGGCTTCCCTACACACACGNCGTTTTGGGGTGACCCCCGACTCACCGCGGCCCCCCGCGCGCAGGCGCAGGACGGGCCCGTGCCGCCGCGCCAGGCGGCTCAGGTGCAGCGCCCCCTGCGGGTGCAACAGGTGCAGCGCCCCCCAGCGCGGGCCGCGCCCATCGCCCCGCCGCAGCAGCAGCGACAGCAGCAACAGCGACGACAGCAGCAGCAGCAGTACCGCACCCGCCATGGCCCGCGGGGGGCGTCCGCAGAGCCCCTATATTGGGGAACCCCGAAACCACGCCCCATGGGGCCCCACCCTTTAAGTCCTGCCCCTCGGTGGTGGTGCACATGCACCCCACCACGACAACCCCCACACACCCCTCCTCCCACCACCACTATAAAACTGGACCCTAAGCCCTGCCCCATAAAGAGTGCCCTTTAAAACCCCGCCCCTTGAGACTCAGCTCTGATATAAGGGACTCAAAGTCCTGTCTCTTGTTAAGCCCTGCCCCTCACCGGCCCGTCTGTCTTTATAAAAGGGGAACCCTGGCCCTTGCCCCTGCAGGCAGCCCGCTGTCCTCTATGAAATGGACCTGTAGGCCCTGCCCCTAGAATCCCTGCCTCCTGATGCATTGATTCCTCCCATAAAGCAAACCTCTAGTCCCTAACCCCCCAAAATGACCCCACCACAATAAAAGCGGCCCCTTAGGCCCTGCCCCTCAAACATCACCTTATAAAAGGGATATTTTAAGCCTCGCTCCCTCGAGGCCTGGTCTGCAATTATGGGGTCCACCCCCAAACTCTTTCCATCAACTTCCCACGTGCGCCCACTCATTCCTCCCCCTTGGGGGCCCCCTGAGCCCCTGTGGGTGCCCCTGACTGAAATTTTCCCAGAACCACCCACCCTGGGGGTGCCTCACTCCTCAAATCCTCTGTCACCAGGTGTCCCCCATCCCTCGTGGGGGTTCTCCCACCCCCACTTAAGCCTCCTCCATGGGTGGCTACCCCCCAGTTTCCCTTCCTCTGGCAGCGGCATTTGAGGATCAGAGACATTTATTGGGTTATAGCGGCAGTGAGGGAGGTCTCCAATAGAGTCTGAGTCCTAGAGGAGTCCCCTAGAGAGGTGATGTCCCTCCAGTGAGTGGGTCCTGGGACAATTATAGGTGGGGCCTCACAGTAATCTGAGGGGTGCTGAAGTCAGGAAGGAGACCCTTACCCTGGGGGGTTGCTGAGGGAGTTGTTGGGGACTCCAGGGTTGGAGTCCCATGGTGGGAGTCCTTGAGAGGTATTGAGGAAGGGGGTCCCAGGTGGGGGGCCCATGGGGGGTGTGTCAACATGGGGATCCTTCGGGGTCCCCAATAAGGTTAAGGGTGTGAAGGTGTCAGGAGCGGGGCCCCAGGGTGGTGGTCCCTGTAGAAGGGTGCCAGGGGTTTTGTCATGGTGTGGAGATCCTGGGGGTGTCCCCCATCACATGCTCCCCCTCTGGAGCCTCTGCACGTGTCGGGCCAGCTACAGGTCCTTGGGAAACAAGATGACGCAGGGGGCAGGGAGCACAAGTACGTGTCCTCCTTCACCTGCACTCCAAAGCCCCCTGGCACCCCCTGGCCCCTTCACAGCATCTCCCAGGGGCAGCAACCCCCTAAACATACTCTCATGGCAGAGGGTCCATTCAAATCCAACCAGAAGCAGCTCAAACACCCTGTGCCCCTAGAAGTGGGAAGTGGGCCCCAATATCCAGTGACCTTCTCCCCATACCCTGACAGACCTCCCTCCCTTTCCCAAGGGAAAGCCCCTCCCTGCCCCCTAGCACTTCCCACTAGCCCCCCATCCATGGAGGCTATAGACTACCCCCTCAGGTCCCATAAGACCCTGCTCCAAAAACCTCTCAGCCCCCATGGGCCCTCCCTTAGCCCCAATGACATCCCCTTAGCACCCATAGGGATCCTCCTAATCCCCCAGAGACACCCCCAGAACCCACAGGATCTCCCACAGCCCCTCTGGACACTCCCAATCCCCTCCTCCCCCAGTACCCACAGCTCCCCTCCAAGTACCCATAGAACCCTCCTAGCCCCCTTCCTTCAGCTCCCATAGGAGGATCCCCCTTGGACCACCCTTGGCCCCCTGCCCCTCACCTCCTGCAATGCCAGCAGGGCCATGCCAATGGTAAGGGGTCCCTCAGGTGAAGAGCAGGCAGAGTTCCTGCGCCTGGGACAGGGGAAGGGAGAGCGGGACATAGGGGGACAGGGGGACACATGGGGGATGTGGTGATGTGGTGGGACATGTGGGGCCATGGGGACATGAGAGGGATATGGGGGACATCAAGGGCCACGGAAGGCACAGGAGTCAGAATTATATGGGAGGCATAGGGGACATGGAGGGGGGGCTGTGGAAGACATCAGGGTATGGGAAGACATCGGGACATCCTGGTCTAGGGCCATCACCCTGGGGACATCTTGAGGACATGCTGGGGACATGGGAATACCTTGGTTGTCTCCCTGGGGACACCCCACTGGACAGGGACACCCTGGAGGATGGGGATGTGGGGACACCATGATGGAGACATCTTGGGGACACCCCAGGTAAGGGGACAAGGGGGTGACATCTTGGGGATATCCTGGGCATGGAGACATGGAGGGCACCCCATTGGGGACATCCTCTGTGAGGAACAGGGACACATTTACACCCTGGGGACACGAAGACAACCCTCTAGGAGCACCCTAATGGGACAGGGAGACACTGCCACCACAGGGAAAGGGGCACAGGGAGCATCCAGTCTGGGAGGCCTCCGGGGAATGGATGGACACAAGGACACCAGGAGGCACACAAGGACACTGAGGGAGGACAAGGCCACCACGTGGTGGGGGGAGGGCAAGGACATGGTGGGGCTGGAACAGTGTGGAGGGGGAGCCTTTGTATAGGGGTGGTCCCAGGGTGTTACAGGGAGTGTTTAGGGGTCCCAGGGTGGATTTGGGTGGTCCCGGGGGCTTCTCAGCAGATATTGGTGCGTCTCAGGGTGGATTTGGGGGATCCAGAGTGGGGTAAGGGATGCCAGGAAGTCCTGGGGGGTGTTTGGGGGGATCTTGGGGTGGATTTGGGGGCATCTAGTTTGGGAGTTAGAAGGTCTCCAGGGGAAGTTCCCAGGCACTTTGGGGTGTACTAGCATGGATTTAGGGTGTCTGGAGGGGGTTGGAGGGTTCCAGAGGGTGTTGGTGGGGATTCTGAGAGTGGAATTTGGTGTTCCAGGGTGGATTGGGGCAGGGGAGGGAGGGCAGTCTGGAGGGATTTGTAGGGTCCCAGTAGGTGTTTGGGGGAGTCTTGGGAGGGGGAGGTTTCCAGGTGGGTATCCTCCCCTGTGGGGGCTGCCAGAGTGAAGAAGATGCCAGTGAAGAGCAGGAGCTGTAGGGAACTTACCCTGCACTCCAGGCCAGCCTGAGTGGGCTGAGTGGAAAGTCCTCAATGGGTGCCCAGGCCCCGAGGGAGGCCAAGGGCCCAGAGCACTGAAGGGCTGAGGCAGGAGCTGGAGGGAGGTACTGGGCACGGGGCTGTGGAGGGACAGTACCCCGGGACCCAAGGGGAAAAGGGCAAGTCTGCCCAGTGCATCATGGAAAAACTTCCCCCACGCTGCCTCGGTGCCTTGCAGAAAAATTTCCCCTGCTTTGTCTCAGTGCCAGTGCGTGATCAAAAGGCCCCCCCCCCGTGCCTCCTCTACTCTGCAGTCCGGGGCCGGGATGCCCCTCCACTTCCACCGAGCCCTGGTGGCTCCCGGACAGATGGGGACAGGGCAGAAGCTGCTGCCAGCTTCATCTTCCCCTTGGACCCTGTGTGCTGCACCACCAGCACTGGGGTCACCTCACCAACACCAGGGTCTCATCCAAGGCAGAGCCCACGTGTGGGTTGTGGTGGTGCAGCTCCAGGTGCAGGGGATGGGAGTTTTAGTGCCCTTCAGGTACTGCAGGTGCACTCCCGAAAAGGGCAAGGGGCCAGACCGTGCCTTGCTGGATGCACAGGGTCCTTAAGAGTTTACTCCCATCCAGGCACCCTCAAACTGGGAATCATCCTGGAGCTGGGCACCCAGCCTTGAACTGGGCGCTCCCATCACCCCATTGCCAACTGGAACTGCAGCAAACATGGAAATTTAACAGAGCTGGGCACCCCCAAGCTAGGACCACCACCCCCCAACAGGGACTACTGGGATGCCCATCATAGAGAACCACCCACAAAGTGGGTTGCCTTAACAGGAAGATCACAGACTGGAACTTTCCCTTCCTGGAACAACTGGGATCTTCATCTTCCCAGGAGAACCCCCGCCAGCTCTGCCAAATGTCTGTTGAAACATACTCAACAAGGCACCCCAAGGTGGGTGTCACTGCCCCTCCCATACTTGCTGCAGCCCCTCAAGTGCAGGGTAGTAGTGGGTAAAGGAAAAGAACCCTTCCCCCAGCTGAAGCACTGAGGACTTCCATGGATCCGTTCAGTGCCCAGACTAGTTGGATCTCCTCTGTCTGGGTCCTACTGGGGACCTGGTGTAACCACCCCACTGGCAGGGGTCCTCCTGCCCCTTGAACACCTACTTTTTCCTCCCCCACCAGCTCCAGACCTTGCCCTCCCCAGCTGGGGGACAGAAGGGGACTGCTGCGGTATATGTAGTTTAACTCGTTTTATTTAGACTCGAAGGTAACTGCGGCCCAGTGGGACCATGACCCAGTAGAAACGCAGCAGTACATCAGGAGTGGGGTGGGAGTGGGTGAGCTGCAGCAAGGTGTGGAGCCCAGGTTGCCCAAGGAATGGTCAGCTGGTGAGAAAAGGGTTTATGAGAGCTGCCCGCAGTCAGTGATGGTGATCTTCTTGCTCGTTTTGCCATCTTTGGAGCCACAGCGTTCCATGGCCTCCACCACGTTCATCCCCTCCTTGACGCGGCCAAAGACGACATGCTTGCCATCCAACCTGCCGGAGAAGCACCAGTCACAGCTAGTCCCCGATGTCCCCCAACAGAAGACATCTCCCAGCTGGAGATCCCCAAGCTTCTCCTCCCATAGCCCACAACTCACCACTCGGTCTTGGCAGTACAGATGAAGAACTGGGAGCCATTTGTGTTGGGGCCAGCATTAGCCATCGACAGAATACCAGGCCCCGTGTGCTTCAGGATGAAGTTTTCATCAGGAAACTTCTCTCCATAGATAGATTTGCCTCCAGTGCCATTGTGGCGCGTGAAGTCACCACCCTGTGAAAAGGCAGCGTTTTCAGGTCACGGGTGCAAGAGAACACTGTGAAACTGGGTGCAGGCAAGAGGCAGAACCAACCTTCCACCCTAAATCTGCCAGCATCCAACTCCAAAACCCACGTGGGTGCCAGATTGCCTCACCCACCTACCTACCCACAGCAGGAACACCACACACCTGACACATGAACCCAGGAATGATTCTGTGGAAGCAGGACCCCTTGTAGCCGAATCCCTTCTCACCAGTGCTCAGAGCACGGAAGTTTTCTGCAAAGGAAATAAAACCCCACTATGAACAGCCTTATTTGTCAAGAGTTCAGGACAGCACCAGGATTTTGGTGCAGTTGCAGTGGAGCCAAAGTTGCTTTACCAACCTGCTGTCTTCGGGACCTTGTCTGCAAACAGCTGTGAAGACAGAAAGCCATTTGTCAATCTGGGCCGATGACTGCCTGCTCCCCCCACTCCCCGAGGCCACCCCCCAGACCGCAGGAATCCCCTCAGGCACTTCTCGGAGCCCAGGGATCCCCCTCCAGGTGTGGCTTCTCAGCCGTGCCAGCAGCTCTACTTCCCTCCCCACCTCACACCATTATCTGCAAGCTCTGAGCGAACAGCTGCAGCATCGCGCGTCTCACCAGCGGGGCAGAGAAGCGTTTGTTCCGCTGGCCTGGATTAAATTAAACATTAATATGCCTGAAGCCTCCCTGGGCGGGGCGCGCGCGCCACCTCCCAACGCTTCAGGAGGATTTTGGGGCTGGATGCGCCAGCCGTGCGGGAGCGCGGCCCCAAATCTGCAGCAGCCGTGGCGCCTGAGCCGGCCCAGCCGTGCCAGGGATGCTCTCCGCCCCAGGCGGGGTGACAAATGCTCTGCCCTGCAGCGACAATCCCGCGGAGATCGGGTTGCCGGCACTCTCCGCCGGCATCCCCAGGCTCGGGCAGCATTGCCCGGGAGCTCTACACTGCTCATCCCGATGCTGCGGGGACCCTGCGATAAAATGGCGGCGAAGCAGTCACGGCCGCGACCCGCAGTGGGGGGGGGAACTGCCGCGCCTCCCCGGCTCCGGGGCGGAGCGGAGGCGCGGCGGGAACACGGTGGCGGCGAGGCCAGCGGTAACGGGGAACCAGCCGGACCAGGTGCGGACGGACTCCCGCGGGCGATGCGCGCCCTGGGCTGGCACCGCGCCGCCGCTCCTCGAGCTCCCTGAGCGCGACGCTGCGGGCCCGGCAGGGGCCTTTGTTCGCCCCACTGGGCCAGGGGCGCCGCAGCCCCACCAACGCGCCTCCGTCGCGCACGCGCGGCGCCTACTGGCCCCTCACCGGCCCCGCGCGCCCGGCAAGGAAACGGCAACAGCACCTCCCGCCCCTCCCCAGTCGCCTCCTGCGCCCACCTCGAAGGTGACGCGACCCAGGGGCTCGCCATTGGCGGCGATGTCGAAGAAGACGACGGGGTTGGCCATGGCGAGGCACGAGCAGGGAAGCAGACACTCGTCCGTGTGGCGGGCGCGGCGCAGCAGAAAGAGCGCAGAGCCCCGCCGCCCCTTATATCAGGTCGAGAAGGGCCCGCCTCTCCCGCAGCGCTGGCCAACGGCCGCTGGCTGAGTGGCGGAGTGACAGGGCAAAAGACCAATCGGCGGCGCCGCATTTAAAAGAGGAGGAAGGGGGGGAAGCGCGGGCGGAGCGGGGGCCGTGGTCCGGTGCTGGGTAGGGCGCGGCGCGCATGCGCTGTGCGGAGAGCAGGGAGAGGCGGGATGGGGCGGGGGGGAGACCGGCCTAGGGGAGGCGGGTGCGGCGCTGGGCCGCCGTGCGGGGCGGTTCCGGGGAGCGGCGGGGATGCGGAGGCACCAGGGCATCTGGGGCTTGGCGCTGCCGGAGCTGCGGCCCAGCGCTGGCAGCCTACCGCCCGACGTGGGGAAACACCCGGTTCCCCTCCTCCGCCGTCCGACTGCAGCACCGCCCGGCCGGCCCCGTTTAATGATTGACGCCACAGGTCCGGTTCACCGTCCGGCCGGGTCACCGCTGCTCGGGGATAGGGCAAGATTCCCTCGCTACTCGGAACACGCCCGGAGAGAGGGCTGGATCCCCCAGCCAAGCAATCCCTGCTTGCCCGGAGATGGGTCACAGGGCCAGCCCCGCAGCGGGATGACAAAAGAGGGGGGAACACACGTGACCCTGCAGAAGGATCCTTTAATAGCCGTCGGGAACATACAGGGCAACTCGGTGCGGGAGCAGTGGGAGCTGAGCTCCGCACCCTACAGGAAACCCGTGTGGTACAAGGGGCAGCAGCATTTGCACATTGACAGGGGGGCACGGCAGCCCCGCAGTGACGCACTTGCCTTTAAATATGGGGAGTCTCAGGGGAGCAGTAGTGTTTCTACACTATGTACAGCCTTGTGCTTCTGGGGGGGCTCAGCCCCTCTGTCCCATCGCAGCCCTTGAAGAAAGCCTCCGCAGTGGGGGGTCCCAGCTCAGCAGCGGGCAGGGGCACACAGTGCTACCCCCCAGCCCCGGGGTGGGGGGCAAGGATGGCTCAGTTATTCTCGAAGAGGGAGAGTAGGTCATCGTTGCTGCTGCTGGGGAGGTCAGGGGGCCCCAGGTAGGAGAGCAGCTCATCAGGATTCGTCAGCTCGGGCAGAAGCTGGGGGCGGCAGTGTGTGATGATCGGCTCCCCGCAGCTTCTGCCCACCCCCCCCGCAGCAGCAGAGGTCCCAAGCCAGCAGCAGGACCCTGGTCCACCCCCCTGAGTACTCACGTCGAGGGTAGGCTCCGAGCCATCACCCGCCGAAGCCATGCTGGGTGCAGGGGGGAAGACGAGGTCGGCAGCATGGGCTGGAGGTCCCAGGGGTTGCCGTGCCACTGCGCTCCGGGAGTGCAGCGTGGGGGCCGGCTGGCTGCCTGAAGGAGTGTTGTGCAGCCCCGCCTGCACTGCGGGGTGGGACGGCTCCATTCGACCTGGCGGGGGAAGCTGGGGAGTGGGGAGAAAGAGCATAGCCGTGAGACTCTCCGTCCCCTGGGACCCCCCAGGCCCCGCACAGTGAGACGTGGTGCCTTGGGAGGAGTCACCCCACCCATAGCCAAGCTGACCTGTGCAGGCAGAGAGGGCACAGGAGACTTCTCAGGGGCCAGAAGGCCGCCTGGGATGCTGGGCTGGTAGGAGATGGAGGGGGGGCCTGGTGTGAAGTCACTCAGCATTGAGGTGCCAGGGACACCAGGGGCAGCAAAAGGCTCTGGGAAGCCCCCAGGTCCCAGAAAGCTGGAACCTGTGAGAGGAAATGGGGCAATTGGGGGATACACACACAGGGATGGGGTTCAGTCCTGTTCCCCATGGGTCCCCTCCGTACCCGGGGTGCTGTAGTCGGTGGCAGCCCCCGCTGGAGGTTGTGACAATGCCGGGAAGGGCACAGAGCCAGGCCCCAGAGCCGCGATCATCTCCATGATGTTGGGGAGCACCATGTGCGTGGGACTGAGCGTCCGGCACCGCTTCAGCGCTGGCCCCTCCGGTTCCTCCTTGATGTGGACATCAGGTTTGATTGGGACGGGTTTCCAGCTGCAGGTCGGGTCGATGGTGATCTCCTCATGCTCCGAACTGGGGGCAGCAGGAGGGCAGGGGAGGTGAGGCTGTGGGTATTGGCTGCACAGCCCCTCAGGGGTGCTACAGGACCACACACGGATGGACAACAGCTGAAGTGAAGGCACTTACTTCTGGATGTAGATCAGGATGCCCAGCATGTACTGGTCGACCTCCAGCCCCTCCAGCAGGGCCGTCTTACTGCAGGCAGAGTGAGGGCAGGGTGAGATAAGGGAACCCCCACTGGACAGCAACCTCTTCCAGGGCAAGAACTACTCCTTTACCAGGGCAGGAAATTCATCCCCCACAGGCAGTGAAACACACCCATGCCCTGCAGGCAGGGACACCAGGGTGTGGCCCCATTGCAGCCCCCCACTCACTTGCAGACAGGACAACGCCATGTCCCCCTCTCGCAGTTGAGCTGCAGGTATGACTCCAGGTCAAAGCACTGTGGAGGAAAAGCAGCAGCTGGGATGGAGGGGAGCAGGATATTGGGTGGGGGATAACCCCAGCACCCTGTCATCACCACCCCTACCTGTATGTGTCGGCAGTCATGACCCCTGGCTGGGAGCTGGATCCTCCGGAAGGTGATAGGGCACTTGAGGGACACCTTGATGGCTGTCTGCTCCACGCCATCCTCACCATTGGGCCCTGGTGTCCCTGGGATAGTCCCACTGCTGAAGTTGCGCTTGACTGGGAAGGTGGGGGGGAGGAGCACCAAGGGTCAGAACCAGGACACTGGGACAGGAGTGGCACCATGGTGGCACCTGGGTTATTGTACCACCACCCCCATCCTGCCTTGGGCCCCCTGCCATGGTGCATCCTCCTGACCCCCATGACCCAGGTGCTCACTTTTGGTGATGCAGTGCTCAGCGGGGAGCAGGCGCTTCTTGATGAGCCCCTGCAGCACTGAGCGCACTGAGGGCCGATGCACCAGCTGCAGGACAAACAGGTGGGACTGCGGAGAGATGGGGGGGCTGAGCTATGGCCCCAGCCACCACCCTCCCTCTCCTGGTACCCTCCTGGTGACTCACACAGCAGCAGGCGGTGACAGTGATCTGGATAGTGTTTCTGCCAGGCTGGCAGACATGCTTCAGGTAGAGCGGCTTGTGGGAGGTCTTGTTGTCACCACGCTCGATGGTGAGCGGCGTAGCATTGACGCTCACCTGCACAGAGGCCGGCCAGTTGGTGTTCATCTGCCGGTCCTCGTGGTGGTAGCACTTGAACTGCAGCTCCAGGTCAGGCCTGGGGGCAGGCAGGGTGTGGGCAGGGGGTGTGTCCACACGCGAGCCACCACACCACATGTCACCACACCCTGCTGCTCCAAGCCATGCAGAACCACACAGTGCTAAGCCATTCCATGTTACACTGTATCATATGGCATTGTGACAAACCCCAATAGTAGGGCAGCATAATACTGTGCCAGACCACACCATGTCCCACCATGCTGTGCCATGCCAAACCACCACGCTGTGCCACAACATGCCAAACACCATGACGCCACCCTGGCAAGCGCAGCTGCGCCAAGCCACACTTTGCACCGTGATGCAGGACAGTGCCGTGACAAGCCATACCAGGCATCCCCATGCCACACGGCACCATGCAGTGCCCAGCTGTGCTGCCCAGCACAGCCCCACACACACCACACCACACCACACATGGTGCTGTACAGCACCCCCCAAGCAGCACTGTGTGACACTACACAAAGCGACGCAGGGCCCCCACCTCATCATGAGGGTCTTGTAGACAGAGTCACGAAGCTGGAAGACATGGTTGCTGACAGCCAGATTGTGCTGCAGCCGGAAGGGCTCCAACACCACGCCATCCCGCACTGGGAAGGTTAGTCGCAACTCCTCGCCGGGGGCCGGCCCTGCGGGATGCCGCCATCAGGGAAACCGACACTTTTCCCCCGGGCCACAGCCACACCCTGGCCGTGCCCCAACGGCGCCCAGCCCCCTGCCCAAGGATCCACCTCGCAGGAAGCCCAACCTCCACTAGGCGGCCCTGCCCACCCCGGAAACCGCAGCCCCATGCAGGAAGCTTCTCCCTCCCGAAGCGGCCCCACCCCTGGGGGCCACCCCACTCCCACTTCCTATGGAGGAAGCCCACCCCACCGAAGATTCCTCCCGCTCGCTCCAGGAAACCACACCCTATCCAAGCCCCTCCCAATCCAGACGGTCCCACCCTAAAAGCAGCAGCCCCCCACCAAAAGCACCACCTCTGAAAAAGTCCCTCTCCCTGAGGCCGCACCCTTTTAGAAAGCCCCTCCCACTACGCTGTTCCACACTCACAGGCAGCCCCACCCCCTGCTTCAATCAACCCCAAGCCCTGGCAGTGGCCACGCCCTCTTCTCTGAAGCCCCTCCCACCCTCCATTTAAAGGTGTTAAAGGCCACAGGGCTGCCAGAAGCGAGGCCCAAGCCAGGCTGCTGGGGCATGGGGGTGATCTCTGTGAAGTGCCCCTCTCACCCACACCAGGGACACCTACCCGAAGGGGACGGGTGTAGAGGGGCAACGCTGGGCTTCACATCTGCCAGGAAGGGTGACTTGACATCCTGACCGGGGGACACATAGGCGGCGATACCACTGCCTGGTGTCATGGGCGGCGTGGGGTTCCTGGCCAGCGGCGAGCTGGGGTACCCCGGCAGTGACCGGCCTGGCTGTAGAGGCAGCACGCACCCTCAGCGTCCAGCCAGCCCAGCACAGCCCCCACCCTGCCTGCTGCCAGACTCACCCCATTGATGCCTGCTTGGCTGTAGGTGCTGAAGCTGGCGCTCTGCCCATTAAACTGGTCAGCTGGCTATGGAAGGAGGAGTGTCTCCAGGGGCCGGCACCAGGGGATGACAGACACCCGGATCTCCACCCCTTGCCCACCGTTACCCCTGTTGTACCTTGTAATAGGGTCCAGCACTGCCTGAAGTGGAGAGGTACTGGCCCATGCTCTGCTGCAACCTGTTGCCAGGGTATGAGGGGGACGGAGCGGAGGACTGGGGGGTGCTGGGGGCATACTGGGCACCAGCTGCAGCATACTGCCCGCCCTGGAGGTACTGCTGTGCTGGGTACCCCTGTGGGGCCAGGGAGTCAGCACCAGTGGGAAAGGGGATCACCATTGGCCATAGCCTTCACCAACGCAGCACTTACCTCATTGGAGAATGCCCGCTTGAGGCCCTGGCGGGGCAGCTGCTGGCTCTGGGGGGGGCCACCTACACCAGGGTAAGTGTGCTGAGGCACTCGCTGCCCGCCATAGAGGGGGCCGGTCCCGGGCGCCCGCACTGGGCTCGCGCTCACAGGTGAGACACCAGAGGGGGCCACAACACCTGCCATGCCAGCTGGGCTCATGGTGTTGGGACAGCGGGGCCCAGCATGGGGCAGGAACTGGCTGCTGAAAGACTGTCCTGTGCCCATCTGCAGCAAGCAAGAGAGAGAGGTCATGGCAGGGCAGGGGTGGCTGTCAGCTCCCCAGTTCTGCCACAGCCGGGCTCTTACCGTGCCATACTGGCTCAGCTCCTGGCTCTGTTTCTCTTGCAGTGCTGCCACCGTCGCTGTGGCTGTGGCTGTGGCTGTGGCAGCAGCCGCGGCCACAGCAGCAGCAGCTGCTGCCTGGGTGAAGTCAGCAGTGGCCCGGCTGGCGTGTGAGGGGAGCCCGATCCCTCCGGGGCCACTTGGGCCGCCATCGTAGCTGGAAAACAGAGAAGCAGAAAGGGGCATGCAGTGGCCCTGCAGCAGGGCGCATGCCAGGCCATGAAGCACAGGGCTGGCCTTACCTGGCAGCGAAGCCCGGCCCACTGGGGTAGGCACTGCGGCCATAGACACTTGGCTGCACGTATCCCTTCCCTGGTGCCCCCTCAGCGAAGGGCTGCTGTGGCAGGAACGGTGGTGAGCTCATGCCGGAGCCGGTGCCTGCCATGCCAGGCAGCAGCTGGGTGCTGGAGCTGCTCCCCCCAGGGCCCATGGGGCTGCCAAAAACCTGGAGGGTGCAGTGGGAAGCAGTGGGTCAGGCAGGGGCACTGGCATCCAGGTGTGGGAGTCCCTGGGGCGGGGGTGCTGCTGGTACCTGGCTCTGGGAGGGGTTGCTGACACCCCAGACAGTGGTTACCACGGAGAGGGATCCCGGTGGCTGATTGGTGCCTGGTTGCCAAGGAACGGCCTCGTATGCAAATGAACCATCACTAGAAAGAAAAACAAATTAATGAAGAGGAAGGACAGAGGGATGGACAGAGGGGACTGAGGGATAGAGGGACTGAGGAAATGGAGAGATGAAGAATGGAAGGGATGGAGGGACACACAGGGGGATGGATGCATGATGGAAGGATGGAGAGATGGAGGGATGGATGGGGCAATGGGTGCATGGGTGGATGGAGGGACGCTGCCCCGGCGCCCACCCGTGGGGCGCAGGCGGCAGCGAGGGTTTCATGGGGTTCATGGAGCTCATCAGCGGGTGTGGGCTGAGTCTTCCGAGGCCGCGGCGGGTACTGCGGGACGGCGGCACCGTCTGTCACTGGGGCTGCGGGAAGCAGTGGAGCAGCGGGTGAGGGTCGGCTGCCCCCGGAGAGGCCGGGGCGGCAGGAGGGAGAGCCCGTAGGCTTCGTGACCCCCCTGCCTCCATGGCCGGGACTTGGCGTCCGGCCCGCGGCTGGAACGGGGCGCCAGCCGGCACGCGCCGCCCCCGCTCCGGGCCGCCCC
>VZTR01000821.1:18467-49850 GCA_013400775.1 Chaetops frenatus
CGCGGAGGCTGCGCGGGATCTTCAGCCGCGCGCGGCCGCAGCTCCGCGGGGGGCGGGGCCGGGGCCCGCGCACAATGGGGCCGCGCGCTCCTCAGTATGCAGGCCCCGCCCCCGCCTCGCCAGGCGCGGGTAGCCGAGCGCCGAAGGGTCTGGGCTGAGGGGCGCGGAGGAGTGCAAAACGCGTGCGGCAGCATGACGGGCGCTGCGACCGCGGCGGCGGGACCGCGGGACGTGCGTGCACGCGGCACCTTTGTACGTGTGTGCGCGTGTGAACAGGTTACGCGCAGGGACGCGGACCCGGGTGAGGGGCACGGACAGTGTGCGTTCGCACCGTGTGCGAGCCTGTGTGTGACAGCACAGCCCCGGGTACGTGCGGGGGTGTGGCATGCGTACCCCGCGACCTCCCCCCTGCAGCTGAAGGACCTCTGTCGCACTGAAAGGCCGCAGTGGGTTCTGGCGACACCGACAAGTCCCAGCTGGGGTTGCCCCCATCCCCCCCACTCCCCAAGGACCTCCCATGGGAGGACGCGGTGGGCTCTGGAGATGCCAGCAATGAGCCCCATTCGGGGGATCACCTCCCTCGACCCCCACTCAGGATCTCCCATGAGAGGACATCCCACCCAGCACCAGCCCTGTCCCTGCGGGGGCTCAGAGATGAGGGATGGTGCAGACGCAGAGGAGAAAAAGGTGCTCTCCAAGGACAGGCAAAACTGAGACAGGCCCTCAGGGCATGCAGATGCCCCATCTCCCTCCTCCAAGATGCAGTGGCTGCACAGGGGCAAGTCCAACACTGAGAGGAACTGGGAGGAACCTGACTCATTGCACTGGTCACCCCCAGAGAAGAGCCCCAAGGACCAGTCCTTCCAGGGGTCTGGGGGGCCACGGGTCTTACCCACTATGGCAGCAGGCAGCCCCCAGACCCTCATGATCCCAGGGTGGCTGCACTGGTGCCACCCTGGCATGAGGCAGACAAGGACTCCAGGCACCAGTGTGGGGTTGACAAGGTTTGTAGTTGAGGGGGGAGGCGAGCGAAGGACAGAAAGACAGACGGAGGAGCATGCTGCGCCGCACCGGCGCTCAGGCCAGGTCCTTGAAGGCATCGAGGTTGAAGGCCGTGTCGAGGAGCCGCTGCAGCTCTGTCAGGTGGGTTTTCTTATTGCCAGTGGCAGGGGCAGCTGCTGGTTCCCGCCCTGCATACCTGTCAGGGAGAAGGTGGACCATGAGAAGGGTCTGTACTGACCAGTTCCCTCCCAGCCTCATAGCCAGCCCCTGCATCCTTACCAGACAGGCTTGGCACGGTTGATGGTGGTGCGGAGCCGGGGTTTGACATAGTCATAGTAGCCCTGGTTCTTGTGCTCCTCCTGGCACCATACCAGCTCAGCAGCTGGGTATTTCTGAGCTTCCCGCTGGAGGAGGTCAAAAGGGAACGGGGAAAGCTGTGGGGGACACAGAGTGGTGTCAGAGGGAACATGGGGCATCGTCTCAGGGGCTGCAGAACCCCCAGCCCATAGGTGTGACAGTGGCAGGATCCTGCTCACCTGCTCCACCCTGGTGATGGCGACGTCGGCCTCCATCTGCCGGGCCTTGCGTTCACGGGTCAGGTCGTAGTACACCTTGCCGGTGCAGAACAGCACCCGCTTCACCTGCTCGGGGTTCTGGGCTGCAGGACCACTGTCAGGGATGACACGGAGAAAGTGGGTGCCTGCCAAGGGAGAGAACGGCACCCTGAGTCACAGCATTTCACAGCGCTTTGCCAGCAGCTTTGAATGCACCCACATCCCCCATGCCAGCCCCTTACTGGACCCTGAGAGGCAGAGTTAAGCCTCTCAGGCAGTCAGCTGACCGAGGTACAACTCCCACTACAAACCATCGTGTGCTACTTGGGGCTGCCAAATCCCAGTGGCAAGGGGCTGCTGATGGAGGAAGCACCACTGAGCCAAATCTCCTGAGGGTGCCAGGCTCAGCCCTGGTAAGCAGGAGCTCCCATGTGCCAAGGAGATGGCCCTGGCCTCACTCGGCCACTCTCCTGCATGGGGAGGCTGCTGCCAGGCAGACTCTACCCAAGGCCACAGGCTCCTGCCCTTCACCCTGTGAAGTGGCACAGGGGGAACGCAGGCAGTTCTGTGCTAGTTGTACCTGGCAGCATGTCATCGAAGCTGGAGCGGGCTTCCGGGTGGCGCAGCAGCGACTTTGGAGTGAAGATTATCAGCTGGAGTGGGGGATAAGAGGCAGAGCAAGGTGGTCAACCCTGTCAGAAACACCTCCCCTGCAAGCCAGTGCTGGAGCAGCCACCTGCCTGCCCTCCCCTGCCCATCCTGCCTGAGCAAGGGAGCAGCTGCCAGAGATTTGCTTCTCAGTCAGCTGCAGTGCTCTGCCAGATTTGGCACCCATTCCTGGCAGCATCAACCATCCCAGTTGGGGTGTCCCCTGGGGAAGAGGTGGAGAGGCTACCAGGGACCTGCCTGCCCCATGGCTGGAACTGACCAGAAGCGGCTGAATTAGGTTATGTAGCAGTGTCTGTTGGCTCCAACAGTCCTGACCTCCCTGTGAACTGGGAAGAGGTCACAGCCCTTGCAGCCCACATGAGCCAGCAGCTGCACATCGAGTGCCTTGCCAGTCCTGAACACCACAAGGTCACTGGCCAGGCAGAGGCCAACTGACCGTGTCTGAGGCGCACGAACAAGCTGCCCCCAGCCCCATCCCAGTGCATCAGGGACACAGCACCCTGCCTGGGCACCAAGCTGGGCACAGAGCTGCTGGCACTGACCGGTTTGCGGAAGGGCAGGAGAATTTGGCGGCGAAGGACGTGGAAGAAGTTGGCTGGAGTGGAGCAGTTCACGACAATCCAGTTGCAGTCATAGAGCTGACGCACATCAAAGTCATCCAGCTTCTGCCTCGGCCAGCACAGGTGAGGGGATTTCAGGAAACACAAGGTACCTCTTGGCCTCACGGTTCCAGCAGCAGGGAGAGGAGTGGTGCCCAGCCCTCCCTCCCTCCCTTTCCTTCCTTCCCTCTTCCTTCCCTTCCCTCTCTCTCCAGAGCACACAGAGACCGACGGAGACCTGGAGGAGGCTCCAGGGCTGTGCCCTCCATCTTGGTCTGGCCATGGGGGTGGCCAGCAACCCTCTCTCGTGCCACTTTCAGGGCCACCTCTGCCTCAGACTGTGCTGCAGCCCTGGGTTCGGTGGAGGTGTAGCCTGGGCTTTCCCCAAACCCTCCAGGCAGCATGAGCCCAAGGCATTGCCTCCTGCCATCAGTTCCCACTGTGCTAAGCCCACACAGGTGTTGCTGCCCTCCACCCGGCCAAATCCAGGGCACAGGAGGGCCAGGCTGAGCACCACACATGGGGGCCACCACTCACAGGGAAGACATCAGGATCATCATTGCACATCTGCAAGAAGCGCTCTGGGCGGGCAGAGGAGTGCTCGGGACCCTACAGGGACCAAGAAGGGAGATGGTCGTTGCAGGCCAAGGCAGGCATGAGAACCCGACATCAGGCAGTGCCATGTCATGAGCAGTGCTCCATCTGTGCCACTGCTGTCCAGGGTTCCGCCTCCAGGGTGAGCCAGGGGAGTCCTTACCATGCCTTCCATGCCGTGGGGAAGCAGCAGGACGATGCCATTCTGCCTGACCCACTTGGCCTGCCCGGGACAGATGAACTGGTCGATGATGCACTGAGCAGTGTTGTGGAAATCCCCAAACTGGGCTTCCCAAAGCACCAGGGCATTGGGACTGGCCATGGCAAAGCCCAGCTCAAATCCTGAGGAACGGAAGAGCAGTGAGAGGGTTGGGTTACCCTTCCACAGCGGCCTCACCCTGGGCAGTGAGCACAGACCCACTCACTCACCCAAGACACCGTACTCTGACAGGGAGCTGTTGCAGACAGTATATGGAGCCTGGTTGGGCCAGAGGTGGTTCATGGGGATGCAGGTCCTCTTGTCCACGTTCTGATCGTGCAGGACATGGTGGCGATGGCTGGAAAAGGGAGAAGAGTGACTCCATCGTCAGCCTTTGGATCCCTTCCAGAAGGGCTAGAATTCCCTTTAAAGCCTCCAAAAGCAGGGCTTTACCTAAATGTCCCCCTCTCAACGTCCTGGCCACTCAGGCGGATGTGGATGCCCTCTTTGAGCAGGGAGCCAAATGCCATGTACTCTGCCAGGGCCCAGTCGACTGTCCGGTTCTTCACCATCTCCCCGCGGGTTTTCAGAATACGACTTAAACCTGCCGGGACAACAGGCAATTCATAGGCAGCATGAGACAGAGCTCCAGTGACACCAGGTTTGTTCCACAACCAGCCTACGGACTGACAGACTGCATGTGCCATGGGCAGAGGAATGGATTCAACCTCTGCTAGAGGGATAAACCATGGATGAGGAATCACGACTGCAGGGAAGGATCAGCTCCAAAGAAGAGTTATTTCTTGGTTCACTTCCCTTACCCACACTTCCCTCGTGAACAAGTTCTCATAGACTCAGAGTCTGGGTGAGAAGGAACCTTAAAGATCATCCAGCCCAATCCCTGCCATAGGGGTTTCTTCCACTAGAAGGGACACCTTCCAGTAGACCAGGTTGCTCCAAGCCCTATCCAACCTGGCCTTGAACACTTCCAGGGCAGCCACAAGTTCTCTGGGAAACCTGTGCCAGGGCCTCATCACCCGCACAGGGAAGAATTCCTTCCCAATATCCCATCTAACACTGTCCTCTGGCAGTGGGAAACCATTCCCCCTTGTCCTGTCACTCCGTGTCCTGGTGCAAAGTGCCTCTCCATCTCTCCGGAAGGTCCTTTAGGCACTGGAAGGGTGTCTATGATCTCCCTGGAGCCTTCTTTTCTCCAGGCTAGACACATTCAGTTCTCTCAGTGTTCCTACAGAAGAGCTCCAGCACTGGTATTTTCAAGGCCTCCCCTGCACCTGCTCTAACAGGTCCAGGGCTGGACATATGCTCCAGGCAGGGCCTCAGGAGTGGAGTGCACAAAGGGGAGGATCCCTACCTTTGACCTGCTGCCCACACATATTGAAGCAGTCCAATACATCCCTTCCTTCCAGGCCACAACCCAGCCCTATCTCACATCTCTCCAGAACAAATGCCCAGTCCGGCACAGCCTCCACAAGCTCCTACCTCCATGGATAGTGAAATCCTCCACTGGCACCGAGCTGGCCACTTGACCAATGTGTGTCAGGTCCTCTTCACTGAGGCCAGTGGAAGGGCAGGTCATGCTCCGGGGCTGCCCATCCAAAGTGAAGAAACCTGTCGGAGAAGGAGACACCATGCTGCAGGAGATGTTCCATATCCGTGGGAAGACCTCAGGTCACGCACACCGTCAAGCAAAGGTGGGTCCACCAGGAGTGGGAAGGGCATCACTAACTTCCCCTCTTGGGTGGTTTACTAGAAAATCTCTGCCATGGCTCTAGAGAGGCCGGGTGCTTTGCTGTGGCCTCCAAACTGCTGCTAGTGCCTTACCCGGCCAAGGTGAGTCCAGCCAGTGCTTGATGTGCAAGATCTTCTCATCCTTGGATCTGGCATGGGCCTCCTCACAAATCTTATCATACTTGGCTATTTCCTCCTGAAAGGCAGAACCAGGAGGCATAAAAACATGAATGGGGGATCTCCAAACGAGGGTGTTGAGTGGGAGGACCTTGGTGTAAGCTCGCAAGGGTGCTGGAGGGCAGAGGTGGTCCCCACAGCAGGGAAGTGTCAAAGCTGTGCAGTTCAGCCTCATAGAGCACAGCCACAGCTGGGACTCCTGTACCCCAAGGCATAGCTCTGCTACGCTCAGAGGTGACATCTTGTGTTCAGCCCTACTGATGCTGAAAGGTGGTGCCCGGGCAAGCAGGGCTGGCAGAGCCTCTGTGTCGTGAGCTGGCCAAGCAGCAGAACCGGGACAGGATCTGCCTCAGATACCCGTGGCCACAGCAGTCCTGAGCACTGGGACCTGCCTGTGCTGCAGTGGCCCAGAGCCGCATGGCCTGTTCCAAACTGATCACAGGGTGATCCTTGAACTAGATGTTCCTGCACTTTTCAGAGCTGGCACAGTTCAAGAATGAGCCTTGGCTCCGAACTCCATCGCTGCCAAGTCTGCAGCGCACACCCAACCCCGGCCCAACTCTGCCATCTTTAGGTTACAAGCACAACCACGTGGTTCCTGTGGGCCCATGTGGGCCCTTCATATGGTTCACACCCAGGACTGAACCACATAAGTAGTTTTCCCTGGATATGCCACCAGCAGTTTTCCTTTCAGGTCCCACAGATGGTACCTCATACTCCGGCTGATTTACCACCCCTTGGGAAATCAGCAGCTCTGCGTATTTCTGCAACACTGGCTTCTGTTTCCGGATCTGTTTGTACATCAGGGGTTGCGTGAACATGGGTTCATCCATCTCATTGTGCCCGTTACGCCTGTAACAAACCTGCCAGGAAAGGAAAGAGCCTTTGAATGCAACGGCTTGTGACCCACCACTCCAAGCGCACCCGGGAGCTACCTAAGTCATCTGAGGGAGGGTCCTGAACAGCTGAGGAGGGACCCAAGCACACTCATGTCAAAGTCCCAGCTTCAGGGACTTGTGCCACATTCCTTACCAAATCCACCACCACATCCTTGTGGAAGGTGCTTCGCCATTCTGCTGCCACATTGCACACATAGACAACGGCCTCAGGGTCATCTGCATTGACATGGAAGATGGGTGCATTGACCACACGGGCTACATCGGTTGGGTACGGGGAGGAGCGGGCCATCCGGGGGTCTGTTGTGAAGCCAATCTATAGCAAGTGACGGGAAACAGGATGAGCACAGAGTTACCAACTGGATTTGGGACTCAGCTGTGCTATGTAGCTCCTTCTTTGGGCACTGATGTCACAGCTGGCTCAGCATGAGGCAGCTGCACTTTGCTGTCCCAGGAAACTGTCCACACCACTCCAAGGGCAGCTCAGCTGCTGCAGCTGGGCTGTGGATGCACAACCTGCCTGTCTCCTGTGTATGGACACAGTGTCACATCCTGGTACCTGCTGCAGCTGTGGGGACAGGCTGGTCCCAGTGAAATGCCTCTGGTTTCCACGGTGGCAGACAGGATCAGCCCTGTCAGACCTCGAACACTGAGCATCAGGTTGCATAACTTCAGCACCAGACTGGGCTCAAAAGCTGCTGCTGTTGAGCAGCTGGGTAAGAAGTACCCCCTGCTGACCCCAGGTCAGGGCTCCTGCCAGAACACTGTCAGGGAAACAGCTGCTGCTGCTTCCAACTACTCCCTGCTGCAGAGCCTGCAGAGACAGCTCTGCCAGGGACCCACAAGCACAGGGGATTTGCTCCTCACCTGGTTGTTGACCACAACATGGACAGTACCATGGGTGGTGTAGGAGGGAAGGTCGCTCAGGTGAAACGTCTCATACACTATGCCCTGCCCTGCAAATGCAGCATCTCCATGCAGGAGGATGGACATCACCTGGGAGAGGGGAAGCCATGGCGGTCATCAGGGACAGCAGCAGGGCACCACCAGGAAAGGGCCCAGCTCTCCTCCCCACGAGCTTTCAGCATCCCAGAAAGGACACAGAGCAGCTCATCAACACATCCAATGCTTTACCAGGGGATGGGAGTGGAGTCAGCCATGGCTGATGCACCACTGGGCAGAGGCTGTGGCCACCAGTCCCCTGCCCAGCACAGGAAGCACACTTAGGGCACCCTGAGCAAACAGCAAGACAACACTCAGTATGCCCCAGCTGGGCAGCAAGTCCCATTCCCAAATGCCAATTTGCCAAAGCAAAGCCTTTTTCTCACTGGGATAAGAAGAAAGCCCTGTTCCCTCACACTTTCAGCCCAGAAGCCCCACGGGCAGGAGCAGGCCCAGGAGCCTCAGAACCACTGATGTTATTTTGTCACCATCCCAGGGGCTGGCTGGGGACACTGCCTGCCGGGCGAGGACAGGATCTGTCTATTTATATCCAGCCCTTGGGGTGTAGGAGGGAGGGAAGCACTTTGGAGCTCACTTTTCCACTTCTTGGGGTTGAAAACAGGTCTGTAATGAATCACAGAGCAAATAGCTCCCCACAGCCCTTTCCCACCAGGGTGTGGAGAGCTGCCTCCTGTTGCCAGCTCCAGCTTTCCCAGTCCCAGGAATGGTTATCTCTAGTCACACTGAGATCCTGCTGCTAAGCCCTCCAAGGTGTGGTGCTTCGATTGCCTTGGAGTTCCCCTTGCCTCTGTCTTCCAGTCAGGGGTTGTGCATTTGCTGTGCCCACAGCCTAGCTTAGTCAATTCAGAGATGAAGAAAGCAGCAAAGGGCTCCTAGGGTAGGCAAGCCCCTCCCAAAGTTATCTCCAAAGACAGAGGGGAAGGAGTGGGGAGCAAATTCTGGGTGAAAGCAGGGAAAGGTGCTCATCAAACAAAAAGCAGACTAGTAACTTTCCCACCAGCCTGTCTCCACCAAAAATCCATCCAGCCTAGGCCACTTCACACATCTGAGCAGCACTCACCTTCTTCCCCTCTGTGTCCCCACAGTAAAACTGCTCTGCTTTAGTCTTGCCTTGAACAACAGGATCAGCTGCTTCCAAATGAGAAGGATTTGCCACCAAGGAAAGGGTGATGTTCCTGTCAGTGACACGGTTAATCCGCCGGTGGTACATTCCCAGGTGGTACTTCACATCCCCGGAGCCCTGGTGGAGGGGAGAAGAGAGTCACCCCCAGGAGCATGAGTGCCTTTTAGGGTGTGAAAGGAAACAGGAGTGCTGACCGCAAGGCTGGAAGAGGGGGGCATTTTTTGGAGGTACTGTCACAACACAGCAGGCACTCACTGCAGGAGCTGAACTGGCACCCAGGAAAGCCTGCCAGGTGCCAAACCACCACCAACTTCACACATGCACCCAGCCCATCCAAATACAACTGAAGGTGTGGGGGATGAAGCAAGTCTGGTGGGTTGGGCAAAGACCCTGAATAACAGGTAATGCTTGCCTGAGCTCTACCCACACTGCGGCAGCACAGCCATCCATGGCACCATTCCCAATATGCTGCCAGCTACCCTGTCAGGGAACCTCGAGGCCCCAGGCTGCTGCTTTCTCACCTTGAAATCCCACTGAAGGTCATGGTGGGATCAAGCCAACCCAGCCCAGCTTCCCGAAAGCCAAATCATCCCAGCTTATAATGCTGAAGCTTTGGAGCATGAGTTTATTGCAGTGACAGAGCTTTTGAACCTGCTTTGGAACCCCAGATGGGGACCAGGGGCACAAATTAACTTCTGCTCCTGGGCACCTTCCCCTCCTCTCAGCATCCACCCCAAGGCTGCTTCACATCCTGGAGAGCTGCCAAGTTAGTGCTGGAGACACTGGCACATGTCACCCCCAGGACAGGCAAGGACAGACCAGCACTGGCACCTCTACAAAGGCTTCCGTCACCCAGGTGTGCTTGCAATGTGGAAATCCTTGTGACACCAGAAGCAGTGGCACGATCCAGCCACAGCCCTTGGGGACTGCTTAGGGACAGGCAGCAGCAGCCTGCTGCAGGCAGGGGAGAAGCTCACCTCATCAGCAGCCTCCAGTTTGGAGTCAAACTGACAGAAGATCTGCTCCAGCTCTTTCCTGATCACGTTGGCGAGAACATTCAGGCGTCCCCTGCAAAAGCAAGGCCACTGCTGACAGCCATTGAGTGCCGTTGGTGATCTACAACCCCCACTGCCACAGCCCACACCTCCTGCAATGGCTGTGGGTCACCCAGAGACAGGGGCTTCCCAGAAGGAGTCTGAAAAAGCCTCAGCACAGGGATGGTTTGGCCAACACCACATCCTACATACTTGTTGAGATGCCCCAGAGTGGGCAGGTGCTGGGATTCCAGCATGATTCCTGCTCTGCCCTCAAGCCACCACCCCTCTCCAGATTAATTTATAAAAAAGCTGGAAAGACCCTGATGAGCAGAGAGCAGCCAAGGCCTGAGCTCTCCAGCTGAGGTTCATCACCAACCAAGACAAGTTAGGTGATGGCAGAAACCAGCATGTTCTCCAGTGCCAAACCCTGGCAACATTACCCTGCCTCCTCCCTGTGCACCAAGCAGCACCATGGTTTGAAGCAAGGTTACCTGTGGGGCATCCCCATGATCACATAATCCACTCCCTTCTCACTTGACTTATCAATAATGGTCTTTAAGGCTGGGATCAGCACTTCGCATCCCTCCAGACCAAAACGCTTCTCTGAAGACCATTTCCGATGGAGGAACTCCTCAAACCTAGAAGGCAAAGGGAGGGAGGGAGGGATCAATGCCAGGGCTGCAGCTGAGGGCAGAAACCAGTGAAGGGACAGAGACTGCACCAAAGGAGCCACAGCACTGACTGATGCTCAAGCTGGTACCATGCAGCACACAACAGTCACTTCAGTGTCTTCCCACAGAGCTCAGCTGGCCATTTTCCCCCACTCCAACATCGTGCTGCACTTAATCCGTATTTTTAGACCTTTTCTTTTAGGGCCATCCACATTTTCCAGCTGTTTGCCAGCACCTGAGCCTGCCACCAGCAGCTCACTGACGTCAACCTGCTTATTAAGCTCATGGCGACAGATGATGTTGAGATGTGACTCAGCTGGTGACTGCATCACTCCAGCTGCAAGCAAACCTCTTGGGGAAGATATGGAGAGGGCGAAGCCCTCCTTGGGGTACCTGGTAGAGCGGACCAGCCTGGCCAGCAGTGTGCGCTTCTCTTCATTGGTGAACTGCATGATGCCTGGGGTCTCAAACTTCTGCCGGATCCACTGGCACTGCTCCAAGTCATTGATGAACATGAACTCCACGCCAATGTGCTGGCAATATGCCATCTGCTCCAACGGGAAATGAGAGGCCATCAGACAACAGCCAGGGCTTCAGCACCTCAAACCCTCAACAGACAGGGATGTGCAGCACCCCGCTGGATCACAGGGCCAGGGGCTTTTCATTCCCCACTTTATCCTTTCAGCCAAAGAGTCCTTCTATGCCAGCAGAGACACCGACCCTCATGCCTGGCAGCTGGAGGGGAAACCTGGGGGTACCCCAGCTGCCAGCCCTGCCACAGCCCAGCTTCAGAAGCCTTGTTTGAGTTGTATTCCCAGGAAAAGGGATGTGGCAGGGCATGTTCCGAGATGCTGCAGGCCAGCTCAGACATGCACATGACCCAGCACCAAGCTGTTTAATTCCCCTTCCCTGAGGGGCCCACAGACAGCCCCTCAAGTCCTTTACATCCACCTCAGAGGAGAGATTTTCCCTCTTGGTGGCATCACTTGTGAGCACTCCAAAATCCCACATCACAAGGCAGGGTAGAATCAGAAGAAGCTCCTCCCACAATGAGGAGCCCATTCCTGCAGCTGAACTAGGATTTTAGGGCACAATTTTGCTTCTTCCAAGGTCAGCTAGTCTCAGCAGAGACCATCTAAACAGCCTGCAGCATGCCCGAGACCTGCCTGAGATCAGTCCAAGCACAGGAGGGGATGAAATCTGGCAGAAAAGGGGAACTGCCTGCATGAGCTGGAAGCCCCAGCCCCAGGGGTCTCAAACCTGCACGAAGACCCTCTGAGGGATGCCGATGCAGGACAGCAACACTGCTGCAGTGCCTGGAGAGGGGAATCACTGGCCTCCAGCCCACTCCTGTGCTCTGCCAGCTGTTGCTTCTAACTGGAAAGCATAGCTGGAGAGGTATCAGAAAAGGCAATATTCTAGTTGCCTGGGGTTTGCTCCACCTTGGGCAAACCAAGTGCATTGCTGCAATGCAGCAGAAAGCTGGAGGCAATCAGAGCTCAGCAGGTTACTCGAGGTGGCTCTTGTGAGCAGGGTGAGTGCTGAGAAGCAGTTAGTGAGCTGAAAATCTTATAATGTGCAGGTTGACCCAAGACTTTCCAAAGACAACTGCTCTGTCCCTGCCCCTGGCTGCATACAGGTCTGGTACAGACCCCTGCCCTCCTCACCTCCAGCCGACGGATGATTTCCCGGAGCGGAAGAGCCGATTCATTTCCACCGATGAAAGTGGTCGTGGGTAAGTGGAAAACTTTGTCGAGGTCAGATTCATCCAGACCATAAAAGCCTGCAGGATTTGTCATGGGTGGGACAAGCAAGAGAAAGAAGGAAGGAAGAGCGACAGGGATGCCATCACACAGGGACCAGGTGCATTTGGGAGGGGTGGGGAAGGCACAAAAACAAGCAGCATAAAAAAAATAATAATCATGAAGGAGGTTTATATGGATAAAAACCAAGCCATAATTAAACAAAAAGACATTAAGCACAGAACAATGAATTATTACAGAAGGCACCGCAGGAAATGAACCACAAAGCAGTGTATATGCACAGAAATGGGCAATTAAAATCCAGGGTGACTCAGGGAGTTTGGAGTCCAAAGAACACAAAAAATACACCACAATTATAACAGAAGGGAGAGAAAAGAAACAGGAAGCGAGGAGTCACCGAGCATAGCAGAAGTATCAGCACATGGCAGGAATTAAAAATGGAGAGTCAACGCAGAGAAGGAAACAGTTAAAACAGACACCACCAATCAGATAAAACCCCAAGGAGAGAGAGAGAGAAACAAGAAAGAGAAAAGGCAACAGGGCTCTGACAGACTCTCCTGAATAGCTCAGCCCGGGAGAAGGGTGGCCAGCAGCCACTCAGGTTTGGCTGCCCAGGTACCCTTTCACCTCAGTCAACAGCTTTTTAATTAGAGATTTTGCCTAGCTCTCCCTTTGGTGCTGGCAGCTGATGGTTTGATGCTCCTACTCATGGTATGGAGGCTGCGGGGAGCTGAGCTGGGCCTGCTGAGGGCCAAGCAGGCCTCAAGAGCTGGAGATCGGGATTTAGGGCTGCAGGTGTACCCCAAAGCCGTCAGAGGTGCCTCACTACCCACTAAAGCTCATGGTTGTCTTTGGGGAAGCTGAGGCACAGAGGAGAAGGCCCCAGCAGCTCTGCTCTGGAGCTATGCCTAGGAACACTGAACCAGGCAGGAGTGGAGCATTTGGCCTCATGTCTCTGGGGCTTCTCTTTGGTTCCCATTCAAACAGAAATTCTGGAGAGAGGCAGCAGGGAGCATCCCAGACAAACTGCCTGTTGAAGGGTTTCAGGGCATCCTCAGTAATTTGCTGAAGCTTGCAGGCCTGCAGCACAGGGCTTAGGCTTGTTCTGCTGTAATGCTTTGAAGACACTCTGGCACACTTTGGGCAGTATCAGATTTTACAAGAAGTTTTAGGACACCTAAGCATCTTTTCTTCTGCTTTGCTGCAGCCTGCCAGCTCTGACAACACTCGGTATTTATAGGCAGCAACATCATCAGATGGAGGAAGACAAGGAATGAGCTGCCAAATTCGCCCTGTGAGAAAACCAGGAGAAGACAGCTTGGATTTTTAGGAGCCTTGAATCAATGAGGGAGATTGAGGCCTTGTAAAATTAATATTCACAACAAAACGTACTCTAGCAAGCCAGGCATGCAAACATGATATAAAAAAGGCCAGCAAGGCTCAAACTGAGGATTTCTACAAGGCAAAGTGTCACTAACCACACACTGACATCAAGACTTTGAGTAGAAATTAAAAATAAAACATGTCACAAAACTCAAGAGTGGTGGGAGATAAGAGGGGTCCACTTTACCAGCTCTGTTCATGCCCAGAATAACCTATTCAAAGAGAGTCCTGCACTCCAGAGTTAAGGGCTCATTAATTGCATACCTCCTACTGTTAACACTCTCAGCCGCTCCTTGAACACTGCGAGGTCTGGGGGGGCAGGGAGAAGGGTGCAGAAAGGGAGAAGACAGAGAGATGCAGTCAAAAGTTAGTAAAAAACCCCCTGTAACTGTGAAAAACTACTCATGGAAAGGAAAAGTCAAAAAAATACAGTCAAAATCCATCAGAGGCGAAAGGGCAGGGATGGAGGATGACTACACACTATGCAGAAGAGAAATCTTGGTGAGAAGTCAGATGAGAGGAGGGAGGAGCAGGAGGGGAAGGGGGGCATCAGACACTGGGGAGCAGTTGAGCTGCATGGTTTGAGATCTTCTCTCGCACCTTGATGGGAGAGGGGGTGGCCTGACATCTTTATTTGGCACGACCAAAAGCATCCTGCCAAGCTGCATCACAGGGAGTGGGACCCTCCACAGAGCAGGGAGCTGCCTCCCAATACCTGCTCCAGAGGGTATGCTCTGCTCGTGCTACTGGGAGGATTTCAAGGTCAACCCAAGGAGATAAGGGTGCTGCCTTTGCACAGAGGAGGAGGATTGGGCTGTTAACAAGCAAGCAGTTCATGAGGAAGACAGCAAAGACAACGGCGCAGCAAGCATGCACAGCCGTCTCTTCTGGAGCATGCCTGGTGCAGGCGGGAGTGCCAGCACACTGGAGCAGTGGGCAAGCATGCAGCACCAGAGCTGCCTGCCCGGCTACGTTAGGTGACCCAAGTGCCTCAATCTCACCTGGGTTACAAAAAAGGCTTTGGAAACACTTGTCCTTTGGGTCAGCAGGGAAAATCAGACACTTCCCCAAAGTGGGGAAAAGGAAGGTGGGATGACTTCAAGCCCAGCTCCCTGCAGGGGCTCGCCTGGCTCTTCCTGAGCTGGAAGAGGATTTCCATCAATTCCCCTTGGCAAGAGGAAGAGGCAGCTGTCTTCCACAGGGAGAGAGACAGACAGACGGACACTTAGACACACACAGCCTTCCACACACCATGCAGATTTCAGCATGCTAAGGTACACTTTCTTTCTCTTTTCAAGGTCATACTGAGTTCCTGTAGCCATCCTGTCCTTGTTTTACACACTTACCATGCCAGACCAAGCTGCAGTGGAAGACCAGGATGAGATTACTTTGTTTTTTAAATAGAAAAGACAAGAGAAAGGGAAATTTGGTTGCTCCAGCTCTACCACTCCTCGGACTAGTAGCCCTGGACAGGCTTTCTCCGACATTTTCCCCAAAGTTCACACTGCTTGATCCAAAGAGAGCTTCCAAACCAGAACCAAACCAGTTGCTAAACAAAAGCCAATTGAGAAGGATCAATTTCTGAGATTAATCATCCAACTCCTTCAAATCACAGCACTGCCACTTAAACTGTTGGCAACAGTGATCACACCACAAACACTGACCGTTAAACGACTTCACTATTCAGAAAGAGGAAACAAGATTGTTTCCAAGTTTCAAAACCACTCCTGTTATTAACCGCCCTGTCAAGTGCTATATATTCTTTCAAAGCAAAGAAAAAAAAAAAGCCAGCAGGATCTGCTTAGAAGTTGGCTTCTTCTGCCACAAGCAGGCAACACCCAACCTGAGGCCCAGCCAGAGTTCTGTGTTCTGCACCACCACAGCTCCTTCCCCACTTCCTGAACACTAAGTCAGGTGAGACCCCAACGGTGCTGCCTCCAGCACTGGGGGCCCAGAGCAGGACAGATGTGGACCTGCCGGAGTGAGTCCAGAGGAGGCCACAGAGATGCTTGAAGGCCTGGAGCCCCTCTGCTATGGAGATAGGCTAGGAAAGCTGGGGGTGTCAAGCCTGGAAGAGAGAAAGCTCCAGAAGATCCTGTTGTGACCTTTCAGTGTTTAAAGGGACTTATGGGAAAGGAGCAGAGAGACTTTTTACCAGAGTCTGCAGCGCCAGGACCAGGGACAAGGGTTGCACACTGACAAAGGGCATGGTTAGATTGGACATCAGGAAGAAATTCCTCCCTGTGAGGGTGGTGAGGCCCTGGCACAGGTTGTCCAGAGCAGCTGTGGATGCCCCATCCCTGGAAACGTTCAAGGACAGGTTGGACAGGGCTTGGAGCAAGTCTAGTGGAAGGTGTCCCTGCCTGTGGCAGTGGGGTTAGACTAGGTGACCTCTTAAGGTTCCTTCCAACCCAGACCACTCTGTGAGTCTATGACTTCCTGAGCAGCACGGTAACTCTGCTCCCCACACCCAGCTGCCTTCCCTGCCAAGGGACAGCTGTCCCTGCCACCACTCGCAGCTGACTTGCTCTGGGTTTCATCCAGACCCTGCTCTACTCTCAAAAGGGATACACATCCACCAGGCATAAGGCTTCAGGGCTCTCCTCTTCGGTTCTGCTTCAGAACTGTAGTGCCCACAGCAGAGGCCAAAACCCCTGAGCTGGAAAAGCCTTTCCTCGTCCTCTCCACTATCCAGCCATGGTGAGTGGCTTCAAGTTCACCTAAAAGGTCTCCCTGCTTTCCTCGTAGTGCTGACTGTGACCACATGTGTCTTCTACCACAACTGGGTTCACAGCCATCATCTCCCCACCTCCTGCCATCACTATATCTCAGGCACGGGACATGATCCAAGCTGGAGCTGGATGGCTCCAAGGCTTGGTCCTCCAGAGAAGCATGTCAGAGTCCAGGCTGTGGGATGAAGCAGCTTCCTCATCATCCAGCGAACTGGTCCAACCAAAACCTACTCCCTTCCCTATCACTCCTGGTACATGTAATCCCGTTGGAAGGTCCAGCAGGTCCAGGGCTGTTGTCCCTGTGCTGGCAGATGAATAAGGAATCAAGCTGGTTTACATGCACCGTGCATTCTGATCAGCTGTTTTGATTGGCAAGGTTAGTAATCATCACTGCTGCTCTACTCTACGTTAGGAGCATGAGCATGCCTCTGGAGCACTCTGAGTGTCCCAGGGAACCACCCTGGGAAGCACTAGTGAGGTGACAGAGTTCAGCAACCTCTTCCTGGCTAGGAGAATGGCAGCAAACTACAGAAATCAGATCTAAAGCACATGGAGAGGTGCTGGGTTTAAGCACTTTCAGATCAGGATTTCAAGTCCTGGGCACCACGCACACTTCTGTACAACACTCGTGCAGCTCTCACTCAAACGCATTGGAATTTCCACCTCTCTACTTGGACAGGAATGCATCCCAAAGCTTCCTTGTTATGATCACCAGTAGGGACTCATAGCTCAGTCTTGGAAAAAGGGCAATTAAAGGATTTATAGATGCTGGGGCAAGCTGGAAGTTCAGAAGGGCAGCCTCAGCCCTCAGCCCTGCAGAGATGAACCCAGTACATTCACCCCCAGCTCTGAGGGTCCCCAAGGGCAGCAAGAGGAGCTGAGAGAACAGACCTCCAGCTCTCAGCAACACAAAACCGCTCTGCTTTGCATTTCCAGGAGATGCAATTGCTTCCAGCCCTTCTGGGTTTTTGCTTCTGGATGAACAAGACCAGTGATATCACTGATTGGCACTGGTTGAAGAAACGTGAGCTGAGTACTGGAGTGAGAGCCGGAGGGTGGCAGAACTCCACTGCTGCTGCTGCCAGCAACTACAATTTTAGAGTGATCATTACTAAGGAAACTTCAGACCCCCGACCTGTGAAGCAATCTACCTACAAAGCTGTGAAAGAGAGGGGAGCTCAAGCAATGCAGCACCAACTGCTCTCAAAGCCCTCACCCAGTTTGTCTGTGGATGTGACAATATCGGCTGGAAGGGAGGAGTCCAGATCTGCATCCAAGATGCCCAGTGGATCAAGTTGTGCTACATGATGCCCTCGAATCTATGAAATGCACCAGGAATGGAAAGGAGAACAGGAACCAAAAGGGAGAGAAAAACAAAAGAGGGGAGGGGTAAAAAAGTTAAATTACATTAGAATTAATTTGCAGAGTAATTCTCACCGACGTTTGGAGAAACAGTTACTGGTGCATCATCAAAATTTACACAACTAATGCCGAGAGGATCAAGCTTTGCAATGTGGTGACCCCTGACCTGGAAGCAACAACACAGATTAGTCATTAAAACAAGTTAATTGAAGAGACATTCCTTAAAAGAAAAGTTAGAAAATTTCATTCAGAGTTTCCCTCTTTACATTTTCTGCAGAGCTACCCCAATTCTAGCTGCAGCTGAAGCCTAGAGAAGTTGGGTTTACTCTCACCTACAGCACACAGGACAGTGCCAGCAGCCACAAGGACTGCTCTCCTCTACCTTACACCAGGTTTGGCAGGGGCAGGGGGGGACAGTAAGCTCCTTCACAGCAGGGATGGAGTCTAAGGGGTCTCCTGGTGCTTTCCCAGTGTCCAACTCAAGTAGCTCCTCTCTACAAATGCAGTAACTTCACAATGATGGTCTCCTCCTAAGCATCACAGGCACACGAAGAGGCAATTTGCCCAGAGAAGCTGTGGTTGCCCCCATCCCTGGAAGTGTGTTCAAGGCTTGGACCAACCTGTGATAGTGGAAGGTGTCCCTGCCCATGCCAGGTGGGTGGGAACAAGATGGTCTCTAAGGCCTCTGCCAAGCCAAATCCACTCCACAACTCAAAGTAATAATGACTTGGACATGCAAACACTGTTGCAATTATGGAGACATCACTGATGCCACATTGCTCACCTCTAATTACAGGGAAAACCAAGCTCGATCCAAGTAAGAAATTATTGTGTGGTGTTTTAAGTAGTTTACCAATCACATGCAGGGCTTCCTTCTCCTTCCTACTCTTTCATACCTCCACATACTGTCCTGAATCTCCCCACTTGAACATCCCGCTGCAGCTACAGCCCTACTGTGACAACAGGGCAGGGAGGGAGGTGGATTTCTCACTACAGACAGCTTAGAAAAATACATCCAAGAGCCATCATCTTCCTGCATTGCCATTCAGAGCCTGAAGAAGAGATGGGCATGCTGAAGATGTTATGGATTTTGTGTTCAAATCACTGACTTCGAGCTTCTGCCTCCAACATCAGTCACTCCATGTTCAAACTCAGCATCTGTCTGCTTGTTCCACTAGCAGGGACTGCCTAAAAGCTGGCAGAGTGGTCATATCTCATGGAATCAGCCACGCAGGTCCTCACAAACAGGTCCTGATGCTGACATCAGCACCACAGTTGCAGCAGCGGACAGGGCAGGGGCACTATCCTGAGTGCCAGAGAGCAGAGCCAAGGCTGGGCAGACCTTTGGAATCACTCAGTGCTACAGTTACTGCTGTTAACTCATAACCTTTTACATTGGATTTTCCCCATACCTCAGCAGGAACACAACTGCAAGCCCTGCAAGTGCTTCGTTATAGAAACAGGTGAGAAGCTCACAGTCACAACTGCACAGCATCCGGGTTCATTAACTTCTCACCACAGCCATAATAATAGCCCCCATACTTCATACACCAGAGCACAACAAAAAGTAAAAGGATAACACAGATGTAGAAACAAATTTAAATGTTCTCCCAAGTTAAAATACTTGCTGGCCTTCCCCAAGCCAGAGGACATTTCCTTCCTGCTCCAAATTCTTTTCTCACAGAAGGCTGACTTGGCAGTATCAGTCTGAGCTGCAGCCCACCAGCACCACAGGTGCACCAGGTTGCAAATCACATGGAAATGTTTCTTGTGCTTTTATTTTAGGACCTCAGAAGTTCTGCCAGCAATAGGGGGAAAGCAGGATGGGTGCTCCATGCCACTGCTAAGCATAGCAGGAGCCCATGGCACAGGAGCAGCATTCCAGATGGCAGCAAACTACCCTGTGTGGAGAAGACCTCCTCCTCCCTGCCACCCTGTTTGGATGACTATAGCCTTAATCTTCCTATTGTCCAGCAAAGCATCAGCTGAGCTTCTGTCCCAGCTGATCAGCTGCTCCTATTCCTAAGGAGGCAGCCCAGCTCCTATCCAGCACGCTCTCCATGCAAACATGTGCATCATTCACACTAACTCCAGCCCACCTCAGCCACCGCAAGCCCCTCTACAAAGGACGCAAGCCTCCTCGACACAAAGTCCCCTTACCTGATATGCCCTGATGAGAGATTGCACTGCAAGATGGTCCTCCACCAGTTTATCCACGTTAGGCTGCACCTGAACCAGGGAATGGGCTTGGGACAGGGTGGAGAGGCTGGTAGTCAGTGGAGGGGGGCTTTGGTAAGCAGTGCCTGGAGCAGCTCCAGCATTGGCATTGCGAAAAAAGATGTCCCATGACTAGGAAAAAGGAAAGAAGAAAGGTGACCAGGGTCATCACTTGCAGCCCAAACATCTCCTCAGTCGAGGTTACAGAGGTCTCAGCTCTACTGCCAAAGCAGGGGACAGAGCTGTCTCCTCCCCCGTACCTCAGCTCCATGCAGCCGCTGCTGAAGGCACCAACCTGCCTTGAACGAAAGAGCACTAAAGTTCTCCCACTATTCCAGCTACATCATTACCCCACTTCCCATCCATCTAGATTGTTTCTCTTGGCGTAAGGCCAACGCCAGAGCTCCTTCTCCCTTGGCAGTGGCACCCAGGACAGGACACAGTGATACCCCATCCCTTGGCTCTGCTCTCAGAACTGCTGCTCTGAGCTGTGAGCCCCAGCCTGGACTTCCAGCTCATTTCCTTCTCCCCCGGGTAGACCACTGCCCTCTAAATACCCTCAGTGTTTTCTGAAAAATATTTATGCACTGTATTCAAATACACCTCTTCCTCCTTCCATGGTCTGAATGGCCTGAGACCTAAATCCCAGCATAAGCTGTGTTGTTCAGCCCCCAACCAGCAATGTTTTTTGTTTCCTATCTCTTCTTCAATTTTTCCTCATCCTTTTGGTGACACCAATGCCAGCACTATGTAGGTACTCCCATACCAGCTCTCCTATGCCCAGAATGAGGCAGCTGCCACCTCTGCTCCTGTTCCATCTGCAGACAGGCATTTGTAGGTGTTAAGAATCAAATCAAAACACTGGATTTGGTGTACTGTCATACTTTTCCATCACTCTCTGAAAAACCTGTAAGTGTCCTAGGCCAAACCCAAGTAAACCTGTCTCCTTGTAGAAGCACCAACAGATTTGGGGAAGGAGAGAGCCCGGCCAAACAAAGTCCAATCCACATCTTCCCGTTGTGCTTGTGCCTTGTCTCATGGGCCGCGGCAAAGGATGAGGGCACAGCAGAACAGCAGACCCAGGAAGTTAGCTAGAGCAAACAAATCCCGTGCGATTTGCATGCTGGTTTCAGCCTAAAGGTCTCTCCACTGACTAGGAGCTTTGCATTCTGCACCTTGGAGAGCACCAAATTACAGCCTTGGCAATGAGAGATGGGCAAAGCCCAGCCATCCCCAGAGTTTAAATCAAGTAGAAAAGCACCCTCAAAGCAAGGGTTGCTTGGGGCAGAAAACAGTTTTTGTCCCCTGGAAGCAGGGTGGAGAGGACCGAAAACCTGTCCTTTGTTGGAGTTGCCCCAGCTCAGCTGTTCCCTCTGGAACTCCTCCAGTTGCAGCACCCATCACATGCCCCAGCAAGGTACTTCCAGCCCCAATTTACCCACTCAATCACCCATCACATGACTACACAAGGTGAATATATTTAGAAACAGGTCACGCTAAAGGAACATAAATAAAATTTGAAACATTTTGACACTGTAACTGATAAACAATCTCTCCCCCAAGGGGAAAAACAAAAAGGAAGACAGAAAACACCTAACTGTTCTGACTGCTAAAGGAAATTTCAGTGTGAAAAGAGGGAGAGCTGCTTTTTGTTCCATCCCTGCTCTTCCCTTCCCCAGGCTCACAGGGTTCCTGGGTGCCCCCAAAGCCATCAGCTCCTGCAAACGGAGGGACAAGCACCCAGGGATGGGCTCTGTGTCCTTGGGATGGAGAGAAACCTGGCTGGCTACTTTGCTCCGTGGTTTAAGTTTGTTTCATGTACTGGCAAATAAAGACACGAAAGAGAAAAGGAGCACCTGCCAACCTGGGAGGGGGCTGAGGACAGGGAAAGAGCCAGGGGTGTTGCCTTCATAACCTCCGCCCCTCTGCCACTCATACCTCTTGGAGTTGCAACTTGCTTCTGTTTTGGAAGAGAAAGTTCACTTTAAACTCTACAAACAAGGCGTGGCACCGGCCTGGGCACTTGCACTGAGTGCTTTATTGGCCCACAGAATGATGTCCAGATGGCACAGGGCAGGCCAGGGCCCTGGTAAGTGTCATAAAAACATCACCTTTCAATCTGCTGATGGGGTTTCAAATTCAAGAGAATCCAAAGGCTATCCCATGGGTTTCTGGGGAACACAGAGGTGCCTCTGGAGCTCACATCTTCCATGGGAGAGGCTGAACAGCCCCATCAGAGTTATGCTGCTTTATCACATGAAGGAGAACTTTGCCTTAATCCAGCACCTGCCAAAGGTAGCAGTAATAAACTCATGGGGTTATTCCCCTCTGACTTCTCTGTGCCCGTGGCAGCTCTGTGAGCACCCCACTCGCTTTTATATCCTGTATAGATGCGTGCAGGACATAAGATACATAGATATACATTTTGGGTAAAAGAGAGCTCAGATTCAGGGCATTTTTAGACAGTCCCACAGCCACAACACAAAGCCTGGAGTGGCCTTCCCAGCACTGGCAAAGCGGGATTGGTGAGCCAGCTACCTGCCACACACCAGGACAGTTCAGGCTTTAGAGGGATCCTGAGCTCAGTGAGTGGAGCTCAGGGCAGGCTCCTCTATCGGGAAGAGTGCCAAACCAGCTCACCAAGCCAAACCAGTACCTTCTATCAGATTCAGCTCTGGAAGAAGAGTGTGGGCTCACACTGTCATGTCCCCATTTCCCAGCTTGGAGGTTAGGCATGCACAGCAAGGGGAGAGGGGTGACATTCTCCAACAACTGCAGGCATTGAGGGTGCTTCAGGCTGGGACGTGCATAAGGGACACACAGCTTTCATCTCCAGCTCAGGCTGCTCCTTCCCCTGCCATGGGCTCCAGAACCACCAACCCTGCTTGGCACGGTCTGTGTCCCTTATCAACCTAGACAAGGACCTTCAGTTTTCTGATGCCATCCCACCCTTTCCATTTAAAATCCCAAACACTGTCAAGTTAAGGAGTCTGTGTTAAGGGCTGTTTCATGTACAGATTCATAGGGAGAGCTGTGTCCCTGTCCCTCGGTTCAACCCAAACTCCAGGGCTGCTGCTTAGGGAGGCTGAACCTACCCCACATGTATGCAGGTACCACCCACCTGCAGCCACAGCTGTTTGGCCACCTTCCCTGAAGCACCCACGATGTTGCTTAAGGATATGGGGAGACAGTGTGGGCTGTGCTGAGCAGCCAAGCTGGTCAAACGGTGGGGCAGGAGGATGGTGTCCCCACTTCCTGGGGATGCGGTCCCAGGAGCAAGCAGCACTAAGCCTGTGCCAGTCCACTGGCACCCATCCCCCATGCCCTCACCTCTTCTCTCTCCCACTCTGCTCTAATCCTTATTATTCTATTGCTATTATCATCCAACTCTGCTCATCGGACTTGGAAACTGGAGTTCAGCTAAAGGATTCCATTCAGAAAATGCCCTAAAACAACCTATTTTTTACCTTCCCTATTTTAAGTAACCACTAAAACTTGTTCTGCAGTTTAAATCCCTGGTGTCTACATGGAGGAACTGGATGCAGTTTGCTCAGCTGGGACCATCGCACCAGCTGGAACTCTCAGAGTTTTTTGGTGACAACAGCAAAGACAGCCCAGCTCTTCCCAGCTGAACATGTCCCTACCTAGTGGGACACAGCACAGCAAGGAGCAGCTGGTCTCTGCACTACACAGGGAGAGAAAAACCTCAGCCAGGTCCCCGTGACAGCCTGACTCCTCCTAAGAGCTCCACCCTAGTGCCTGCCTGACCTTCCATTTGGCAGGATGGAGGCCAATGCTTATCAAGAACTAGAGTGGCACATTGCTCCCCCGGGAGGGCACACAGGCTGATGAAGACGGCTGCATGCCCAGTCTGAGCACAGCAGCTCAGCATCCCAGCAGGAACAGGGGTCCCAAGAAAAAGTGCAGAGGACAAAAAGTGCAGAGAGGAGCTGGGAAAGCATCTTGGTAAACAGGTCACTGGAACGAGGTGGAGCCCACAAAAAAGACACCTGCTGGGCTCAGCCTTGCTGGAAGAGCTTCAGGGATCCAGATCAGGACAGACCTCTGCACGTACTGCCCACAGCTAGATTGTTTTCCCAGTTTTAACTTCAGGAGCAGCTGGTGGGAATTCCTCTGACCACCAGACCCCATCCCCCTCCCCATCTGTAGATCAGCAGTCTGGCTTTGCACACAAAAGCTCAAAGCCAAGCTTAGCTACATCTGCCCCAACACAGACCACCACCCATGCCCGAGACAAAAAGGAAACCAGTCCCAATGTGGAGAATACCCTCCCTGCCCCTTTTCCAAATCCTCCACTCCAGAATAAACCCTCTTGATGAGCCACCAGAGATGGAAAAAATACAGCACTGGGAGCTTGCTACAGGTAGATTCCCAGAAGCCATTCTTTGTATCCGCTTGTGATCCAGGATGCTGCCCGTGTCCCAAGCCCATGGTGTTCCCTCTCGAACAGAAAAAGCTCCTCTTGGCTCTTGCTTAAGGAATCACTGCTGTTTCTTTTGGGCAGAGTGAGGCAGAAGAACCGTTCACAAACATCCAGCCCCTACAGATGAATTCACTTCTCCTCAAGAGGTGGCACTTACCTGCATCCACTGCTCAGACACACAGAGAAGTAAAGGTGACATCCTGGCAAGGCTGATCCTTACCTTATGTACACTTTTGGGATTTTCCAGCCAAGCATAATACATTTCCTCCACATAGTTTGAACTAGTCCCACTCAGAAATGGTTCGGCAGCCACCGGTGCACTGTAGCACCTGAGCTGTTGGAACGTCCTGGGTGCTGCCAGTCTGTGTTGGGAAATTGTCTTTACAGTCTGTGAGGCCGTCAACGGCCTCAGCTTTGCCACACAAGTCCTTAAGTTAAGCATTTTTGTCCTGTTGCCTCACACAAGTTCCTGTTGAGGGAGAACAGAAAAGTGGGTTACAAATTACTGCAGGAAAGCACTGAACAGAGACCACCCCCTCCCCCAAGCAAGGAGAACTGAGCTTAGGATCAGTTTTTAATTTGGGTTAATCCATCCACCCTGTCTCACAGCCAGGTCTCCGATGGCTTGGAAATGCAGTTTTCCCTCAACACACTTGGCATGGCCAGGTCTGCCTCTCCCATCCCTGGAAGCACGGCATCATCATCTCCCCGTCACGACAGTGCGAAGAAAATTTGCTTGGTGGGTACCCAACACCAGCCTCAAATGAGCCACTGCATGCCAAAGCCACGCACATCTCTTGATTTCAGCTTCTTCCATCACTCTCCCTCCCAGGTAGGTCTGGGTTTCAATTTCTGTGACCGCTCTGCTTGGCCAAGGTTTTCTTCTTGCAAGAAGAAAAAAAGGTTTGTTGTGACGTGCACCAAGATAAAGCTGGGAAGAAAACATCTAGAGGGAAAACTGCTTGCAAAGTAGGGGTATAGTAGTGCAAAGCACTTCAGAACTGGGCTCCAGGACAGACAGCTTCTCCTCAAAAGCCCAGACCCATGACTGTTAATGCAGATAACAGACCTAGAGAGGGGCTCTCCCTTGCTCAGAGAACCCAGAAAAGTAACCCCGAGCTGATGTAGGACCTTTGAGAGGTCCCACCTTGTAGGGCATGTACTGGGAGGCCTGGGGTTAGCCAGGGGATTGGCCACAGGGTCACTCATGGGGTTTTACACACATTCAACCAACCACCACAGCCCAAGGAAAGCACTGGAGTAGGATCATCCTGAAGGAAGTGCAGGCACTTGGAGGAACTCTTCTTGGAGCTGCCTTTTCCACCCAGCTCCTCCTGCAAAACGCAGGACACAGCTGGCTAGAGGTGACCCAGCTGGCTGGTTTCCATATCCCAGACCAGTTTAACAAGCAGCAGCCCAATGTCAAAGCAGTTATCATGTGTTCACCAGATTAAAATGAAATTTCACAAGGGACTAGAAAAAACAATACAGCTTCATGGCCAGCATTTTGCTGGCGAGCCTTCCAGGTTTGTCTTGCTGAATCTAGTTCAGACACTGATCTCTCCTCTGTAGTGACCAGTAACAGGACCTAAGGGTTATGTCAGGGGAGGTTTAGGTTAGATATTAGAAAAAGGTTCTTCTCCTAGAGGGTGTTTGGGTACTGGAACAGATTCCCCATGAAGTGGTCAAAGCACCAAGCCTGACAAGAGTTCAAGAAGTGTTTGGACAACACTCTCAGGCCCAGGGTGTGACTCTTGGGGATGGTCCTGTGCAGGGCCAGGAGCTGGACTTAATGATCCTTGTGGGTCCCTTCCAACTGAGCATATTTTGTGATTCTGTAGTTCTGGCTACCTAGCATGACAGGGGCTACACTTTCCACTGCAAACCATAAAGTTTGGGTTCAAAGAGCCTGAGGAAGACCCAGAGTCACCTGAATTCAGACAAGGTGTTTGACAGATTTACCCATAGGAAAAAGGGAAACAATTGTTGTTTCCACTCTGCCCACAATCACACCTGGCAAGGAAGGCCAGCAGGTGCAGGACTACGAGTGCCACAGCACTGGGGATTCTCCCAGTTCACCCTCTTCTGATCTACACAGCAATAACACAGAGAGTTACTTTTCTGAAAGGCTGAGAAAGTCAGGAATGTTCAGCCTAGGGAGACCTCAGGGGGACTCTCAGTCCCTAAAGGGGCTCCAAGAGAGATGAGGAGGGACTTTAGACAAGGGCCTGGAATGACAGGACAAAGGAGATTGGCTTCCCACTGCCACAGGGTAGGGTTGGATAGGATACTGAGAGAAAATTCTTCCCTCTGAGGGTGGTGAGGCACTGGCACAGGGTGCCCAGAGAAGCTGTGGCTGCCCCTGGATCCCTGGAAGTGTCCAAGGCCAGGCTGGACGGGGCCTGGAGTAACCTGGGCTAGTGTAAGGTGTCCCTGCCCACAGTAGGGGCATGGAACTGGATGATCTTTAAGGTCCCTCCCAGTCAAAGCATTCCATGATTCCGTGATATTTCAGAGAGCCAAATGAATCAGGTGCCAGAGGACAGGCATGCATATGGCAGGGAAAAAGCTTTAGGACAGAAGCAGCAGCATCACCTCCAGTTTCAGTGCTGTCTCTCAGCAGCATGCAGTGCCCTCTCTGGAAAACAGTGAGGTTAATGCCAGAGTTTGACCCAAAGTGAGCAGAACTAGCTGCTCTTTGAGGATCTCTTGCAGGAAGGGTTAGCTAGGAGCCTGGACAGAGACAAGGCAAGCTTGGAGCTGGGATGATTGCAAGTTGGATCAAAATGGAGAACCAGAAGCAAGGACGTGGGAAACCAAGTCTCAGATAAGGGACATCAGGGTCACACAGAAATGTAAAGGTCACACTGGGAGTCATGATTGAGGAGAGTGCAGAGGAGCAGCCAGTCACAGCCCAAACCTCACCAAAAGGTCAAACCTCAGGAATACCCACAACACATGATGGCCCAGAGAGCACCAATAAGCAGATTAAAGTGCTAAATGTGACCCACCCACAGCCGGGATGGGGACGTCAGCCTAGACGGCAGGCACTTGGTAATGACTTGGGACTTAAGAATACTTTCTAGGTTAAAAACAGCACGAATTCCACTTTCCAGGAAGTGGCAGAGCCAGAACCATCTGCAGCCACAGCTGATCCAGCACCGGGCATCTTCGGGCCCACAGGAGGCCGGGGCCTCAGGGCGGGCGGGGGCCGGGGCAGAACCTCTGTGGCCGCTACACCGCCGACACCGGCCCACCAGGGCCCACCAGACACCTCCGGGAGGCGCCGGGGGCTCGGACGGCATTCCCCGACCGGGCAAAAGGAACGAAGCGGCCTCGTGGCAGGGCCCGTGTGGCGCGCGGTATCCCCGCGTGCCGGGGGGCGCGGGAAGAGAGGTAGCGGGACCCCCGCCCCAGACCAGAGAGAGCGCCAGGCCCGCCCCCGCCAATCACCGCCCGTCGCCACTGCCCTGGCTTGGCGCCCCTCGCTGTCTATAGGACCGAAGCGACCAGCTAAGCCTTCCCATTGGCCGNCCTCCGGCATGACTGGATACAGCCCCACCGTCCAGCCCTGCCGCGGAACCCACCGGCGCGTCCGTATACCCTGCTCGTGGCCCTGCCTCTGACAGCGGCCCCGACCACTGGCCCCGCCCGCCCCGCCCCTGCGTCACGACGTCGCGTCGCCCCCGCCCCTTTTGCCACGCCCTATCACCCCGGCCCAATGCGGCTGCGCCAGCCGGCGTGAAACAGCGGGGCGGGGCAAGGCACTCGTGTGGCCTGGGGACCCCCGCCATGGCCAGAGGGCTCTCACCGCGGCCTGGAGACCCTTGGTATGGCCTGGGGACCCCCACCGTGGCCAGAGAACTCTGACCATGGCCTGGGGACGCCCACCGTGGTCCATAGCCCACAGCCCTCATCATGGCTTGGTGACCCTTACCATGGCTTCAGGACCCCAGCCGTGGCCTGGGGACTGTGTCATGGAGGACCTCTTGCCCTTGGGGGCATCAGGCCTTTGGGGATATCCCAGCATGTGTGACAGCCAGCAGATGCTGAGCAGGGCACAGGAGGTGCTCAGGGAGCTATGAGTTTCTGGCAATTTCCTGATAGTGAGTCATGGTGGTGCCAATCTTGGCCACAGGAGCTCTGCAGGGCTGGATGGCATTTTCAGGAAGTGAAACTAGTGCCGGGAAAACACCCCAACAGCCCGAGTCCACGCAAGCCCGGCCACGCACATCCCCGGCCCTCCCAGCATGGTGCAATCTCCAACACACCGGATGGACCTGAGGATGAAGAGTGTCCCTAAAGGCCGTGTCTCTGAAGGCCATGTCCCCAGGGTGGCATGAGTGGGCACAAGAAACTGAGGGGACAGCAGGGTCCTGCACCCACTGGTGGTGGGGCAGTGAGGACAAGAGGGGTGACAGAGAGGGCACAGCTGGCCACACCACCAGGGTAGTGTAGGAGGTCTGGGTAGGAGGAAGCCATGGGGAAATGGTGGAGTGGCAGCGCTTGCACCACTGGCTGCTTCCGGGACAGCCACAATCCCTGGCCCTGACAAGGGTGGGTGTCATCACAGCTGGGCTGGGGCTGGGATTGGGACTGGGGTCACAGCTGGTGCTGGGTGAATCCAACTCCCTGATAGGTCAACCAAATGGTGGGCTGGCACATGGTCACAGGCCCCACACATGAACCCCAAACATTCCCTCTGCTCTCTGCCCCACACACCAGCCCTGGAGCATCCTTCTGCTCTGCCCCTTGCCCCACCTCTGGATCATCCCCTGCTCTGCCCCACACTCTGGTCCTGGAGCATCCCCTGCTCCACTCCATGCTCCACCTCCCCAGTGCACTGCTTGGGGGAACCAACCCCCCCAGCCCTCCAGTCTCAACAGAGTAATTGGGCAAAACCAGGCGTTGCGAAACCTGGAAATCCCACTCTGACGATGTTTCCTTCTAGAGGCTCTTGAAAACCAGCCACACTGACACCAGGCTCAGACAGCAGCCAAGGAACACTGCAGGCAGGACAGGCAGGAGCAGGCAGCCAAGTGCCTCAGAAGTTTGCAGGTACTCTGAAGTCTCTGCCCAGGACTCTGCTGTCAGTGGCAGTAATGGCATTCGTCCCTGATTTGGACACATTGGAGAACAGCAGGTAAGAATAGACATGCTGGAGAGGACTTTGGGGATGTGATGCTGCATTCCTGACCCTGATTTCACCATCTCCCTTTGCCTTTCAGCCTGAACGAGGAGACACTGTATGGCCACAACTGCTTTTGCCCACAGAAGGTAATGCTGGGGTGGTGGAAGTGGTGGGGTCCATGTGGTACGGAAACCAGGCTCTCACCCTGCATCCCCTTTCTTCCCCAGAAGCCCCAACTGGACTTGGAGGTGACATCGCCTGGGGTGGACATCCAGGTGACAGTGACAAAAGGACACCTTCCCAGGACCTTTCGCCAGGCTGCCATCCTGGTGGTTGCTATGACCAAGCTCCTAAAGCAGCCATTGCACAAAGACTTTGCTGATAGTGACCTTGGCAGCTTCTTGGATGATATTTTCGGTATGAGGGTGATGTCAGGGGTGTCATCCCAGCCAGAGGATACTCCTGGGGGATACTGTTGGACCTGGGTGCATCAGCATCCCCCTAACTGTCTCGCTCCCCACAGAGCCTGTCTCCTTCCAGTGCACCAAGAGCAGTTATACTGGGGCACCCGTTTTCCGCTACACTCGCTCCCAATCCTTTGACATCCTGGACATTGACCACAAGTGCTTTGTACTGGAGTCACCCACCCAGCTGGTGGCCCTGCACCTGCAGGGACCCTCTGCTGGACGGAAAGGTGAGAGCACATGGTCCCATCCCAATGTCCCTGTCCCCAAACCCAGGACCACCCATTTACCTGTCCCTTCTCTCTGCAGTGAAGCTCAACATCGCTCTGTACCGTCCTCGGTCATCACAGGGCAGTCCAGGGTCTGGAAGGGTGCCAGTGGCATTGGGTATCAAGGGCTACCAGCTCTACATGTCATGTGTGATGAATGGCACCAAGCCTGTGCTGCAGCTGGAGGTGAACAAGGGGTCCCACCAGTCTGTCCTCTGTGGGGCTGGGGGCTCCATTCCACCTTGACCCCCGTTTCTTCCCCCTGGCTATAGGAAGCTGACATCAGGAGGGATATTGAGAGTGTGGAGCTGACCCGCTTCATCTTCTACCGCCTGGACAGCCCAGCTGAGGGGACCACCCGCTTTGAGTCAGCCGCCTTCCCCGGCTGGTTCATTTGCACATCCCTGCAGCCCCGCCAGCCTGTCGGCATCACAAACACCCCAGACCAGGTGAACATTGCTACCTATGAGCTGAGTGGGCGCTGAGGACCCTGCATCAACCCAACCGGCAGTCACCGGTTTTCAGGCTGTATGTACTACGTACAACCCCCTGGGACACCACACCCCTCTCCATCTATTTCATGTGAAATAGCAGCTCTGGGCCCCGTGGGCTCGAGCCACCCCAACCTGTATTTATTTATTTATTGTGTCTGCCCATTGCTTTGGTACCTACTTATTGTGCCCTCTTATTTATTATTGCTTTTAATTTGTATGTGGATGGAGGTGGAAATAAAGTTTTATAGGACAGCATTGCTCAGCCCATTGCTCATGGGGGATGGGGTTATAGATGGGAAAATCCTTCAGCTTTGACTGCTTTTTGGGTGAAAACCCAGGGACTGGGGGATGACCCCACAGCCCAGGGACCACCCTAACCCACGCAGGACCCTCCACCACCCTGTCTCCATGCCCACACCACAGCTGGGAGGTGCCTGCAGTGGGCATCTGTCGCTGTCGAGTCCAACGACACGAAATAGACTCCAGTATATTCATCAAGGCAAAGAGAGATTTTATTAAGAATTCACACTCCAATATATAACATAGATTGTCGTGGCAGAAACAGGCTTGGAACAGAGAAAACCTGTGAAAACCATGAAACCGTGTTTGTGAGAAGTTCTCACGCAGTAAATCTAAACAACTCTCTGTTCTCAAGAGCAGCTTAACATCAACGTGCACAAAGAATGTTAAACAATAAGACAGCACCTTGCACCTGCAAGGCTGTACGTGAGAGTCACTCTAATTGGTTAAGATAATTGTTTATATCTTTTACCCAATGAGGTTTTGTTTTCCACGACCTATGTTATCTCTTGGAGTGTGAATTCTTAATAAAATCTCTCTTTGCCTTGATGAATATAACGGAGTCTATTTCGTGTCGTTGGACTCGACAGC
>VZTR01000821.1:49992-62479 GCA_013400775.1 Chaetops frenatus
CAGGTACCCTGCGAGTTCTGTGGGAGTGCTGGACTGGAGGCGGGCAAAGATGGGCCTACGGGGAGGGTGTCAGGGGCGGCCTGGGGGGCTTTGGGAGGGAGGCTGAGGCGGGGCGGGGGGGTCGGTGTGGGTGGGAACCCGCGAGAGGTGCCCACAAAACGGGCCCGGGGACGCGGTCTGTGAGAAGGGAGTGTGGGAGGATTGGGGACGTGTTGGGAGGTCGTGCTGCTCTTGGAGCTCAGTGGAAGCCTTGGAGAGCAGAGGGGACTTGACACGTCCCTAAAGCCTAGGGCGAGATGTGGGTAATCGGGTGAGACTGGGAGAGTGTTAGGGACAGGGGCCCTGGGGATGGAGTGATGCTGGTCTCTGGCTGTGAGATGCCCTGGTGCCGCAGCCAAACTGGGCTGTCAGAAGTATCCTCTGTCCTCCTGTTGAGACACTCCTTGTTTTTCCCTCTTCCTTGTGTTAGAAGAGGGCTTGGCTGCTAGTGGGCACAGGCCTGCTGGATACACAGCTGAAATGGAATCATGGGCAGCATCTCCCCTTCAGCAAACTGAGCCCTGCATAGTTGAGGTGTTGAGCAGCATCACACTGTGAGGGTTGGGAAGCTAAGTGTCAACGAGCCTCTAGGCAATATGTGCATCAGTATTTCTGGGAACAGCATTGCCAGGCTCCCCAGGCAGGGAGGTCGGGAGGTGTGCAATGTAATGTTTGAGAGTAACAGAAATCCACTGTCGTGGGTACTCATTCTTTGAGTACTGAGACCGTGCTGTGTGCACTGCATTTCCTATCATCTCTCTGCAGAGCAACGGAAGAGCTACCTGCAGAACTGCCAAGCAGCCAAGGAAAGGCTGAAATGCCCAAGTACAAAGTAAGTTAGGAGGATGTTGGGCTTGGATGAGATGATATGTAAAGGTCTGAGGTAGTGGCCAGTGTCTGCCCTCTCTGGCCTATGTACAAAAAGAATCGGGGCCTTGCTGTCCAGGCTCTGCCCCCACAGCACCCTGGCAGCAGGAGCAAAGGGATGATTTGAGTGCTGGAGTTTCCCAATTGACGGTCTGATGTCAGCTCCTGGCTCTGGCAGAAAAAGCCTTGCTGTTAAAAACTCAGATTTGGATCCAGATCTCAAGGAAAGGGTGACCAGAGTCTCACCACTGGTTTCTAATGGCAGCTTCCAGTGGCTTTTAGAATATGTTGGTATCAGGAAGGAGCATTTTCAGTGCATTGGGCAGGAAAATATGAAGAGAAGAAGCAGGATCAAGGGGCACAAAGAGCAAACTAGTACCTGTCACCAGGCTCTGGGAAACACCACTAATGTAATAGAAATGAGAGAAGATTCATGACCTTTCTTTTTGGCATAGTGCAGCACTTGGGCAGAACACTCACTCTCTAGGCTCTTTCTTACAGAAAAATACTTCTGCAGGCATTAATCTTCCCAGAGAGCTGAGCTGCTACCCTGGAGCAGAGAGATGGGAGAACTCCACAGCTGGCTGCTGTCACTGGGCTCCAGTTCTGTGCAGAGGAGGCAGGCAGGACAGAACTGTGGGAGCTGCTGGTGGCCTACTGTCCCACCTTTCTGCTTAGCTGCCAGTGCCTGGACAGCTGCAGGGCTTGTGGACCAGCTGCACTGCGGTGAACCCTGGTCAGAACTCTCCAAAGCACCAGTATGACCTGCAGTGTGGCAGCAGCATGACCTCAGCTGTCTGTGACACGCAGGGCAATTGGGGAGCCTCCAAACCCTGTACCCTCCAGACCACCGCCTGCAGGAATCATTTTGGTTAGTTTTGTTGTCCATGGAAGTTTTGTGACAACCTTGGATGTTAATGGTTTTTGTAGCTTTTCTGTTGCCACACAAAAGAAAAATAATTAATAGTATGTGGTAGTATTCCTTGACAGGTTTTTGATTTCTGAAAGCTACTCCTAAGCTGTGTCTGAGACAACCAGCAGTGGGTTAGATACTTAACTCTTTCTGCTTTTCTTATGGCTGATAAATAACCTGATAACTTGTTTGACTTTTACAGGCCCTTTTTAAAGGACTGGACTAGTCACCTAAATCCACCCTTAGAACCAGTTTGTAAACTCAAGCATGTAAGTAGGAAGTTTTTGAGTCTTTCCTGCTTTAAGTGAGTCTGGGCAGAACAGAGTGTTTTATGGTTGCTTAAAGAATCATAGGAAAAGGTATCAGCAAAAGCAGGTTTAATATAAGAATTGAAAGCATGACAAAGTTCATTGTCAAGGTTCACTCTATTACTTACGGGATAGTTAAAGCACATATAGAAAAAACAAGCTAAAATCAATCAATCTTAAACCAAAACCAACCCAAAGTTATCTCTGTGGAGGCTAGGGGAGTGGGGAAGGGAAGGGTAAGAATATGTTGTGGGTTGAAAAGCGATTTTTCCCTACAAGGAACCTGACAGCTTCCTTCAGACATGACAGAACCAATTAGCTGGCTAGTTCTAAGACACTCTATTGGACACTCTATTTAGCCACTTAAGAAGTTTAATAGGCCTCTGATTCACATTTAAGAAAGGAGAAGCCCTGGAATCTCTCTCTTGCTTCCAGCTTCTGAACGGGTAACAGGAGGCCAGGCCAGGCCCAGCCCAGCCCACTCAGTCGGGCCCTGCCCGTTCCGCAGGGCTGGCCAAGGCCCACTCGGCCGGGCTGGGCACGGCTGAGATCCTGCTGCGGCTGAGTCCTGGCCTGACTGCTGAGATCCAGCAGTTCCTGCCCCCCCTCTCTCCGGGGAAAGTTTGCAGCAGCTTCGGCTGCTACCCAGCAGAGATCATGTGACCACCAACAGAGCCCCGGAGAGATCACAACTCTCTCAGTGCACAGATGAAACTTATAGACATCAATCCTCTCTCGAGTAAGTGAAAGAGTAAAGGCACATGAGGGAACCAACCCAAGGTCAGTGAAGAAGGAGCCGAACCCCGAGGAAGGAGAAAGAGATGCTTTACACTGAAATTCTTTTGTGAAGCCACATCCCCAAGTCAGGGTCGTGAGTTCCTGACTACAAATAGGGGTCATACAACAGATTGCTAAATAGCTGGCAATGAGTCAACTAGTTATTTTTCAGAGGAGTTTAGCTTAGTTAGCAGTTTAAGTTTGGGAGGCTGATCCTTTGCCTGTGTCCTGGTGGGTGTTGTGTTATTGTTCTGTTGACAGCTGCTTTGTCACACTGTCCTGGTTTGAATGACAGGTGTCTGCTAAGGAAGGCAGGGGACCTCCCTTGGAATGGAAAAAATGTAAACCCTTTCCCTCCAAATTATCATAATTCTGAAATTAGGGGGCTCACAGGGCTTTGTCTTTCCAGGCTGACAGGAACAAGAAGGATGTTCTTGGGAATGTGATGGCAGGTACTCAAGGGGATGGCAAGCTTGGAGCCAAATCCAAACAGCACACTGGCCATGCTGCTCAGCAGAAGCCTTTAAACACATCCCAGAGAGCAGCAGGGGTGCATCCAGTACAGCCAGGGAACAACATGAAGCTTCCTGCTTCTGCACAGACCAGAGGCAGGCTCCCATCTTCAAGCTCTGGTCACCTAAATCCAAAAAGGAACCAGAAGTCTGCATGGGAGACTGTCACTGCAGCCGCACCTCAGGTGGGAAGTGATCACTCTCCTCCTGGAGCACCTCACTCCCTGAATGAAGGGCTGTCAGACAGGCTGGTCTGCCACAAGGAAAACCTCAACCCAGGAGCGTCCACACCCCCAGAGCTGATCAGAACTTTCCAATCTAATGCAAACAGTCTCGGGAAGAAGAGAGTCGTGGCCCACAGGCAAAGCTCAGCCATAACGTCAAGGCCTCTTCTGGGTTCAAAAGACAGAATTACTAACTGTCAGGCTAAGGAAGAGCCAGTTCTGGATAAATTCAGGAAAACCCTGCCAGAGTCAAAAACCATATCTCAAAATACAAGTATCCGAACTCAGCCATTGCAGCCCTCTCAGTTCCTTCCTGCTTCTGCTAATTTGCTACATAAAAACCCAGGGGCAAACCATGGAAAAACTACAACAGTAAGGCAACCTGTAGGCAAGCCACTTGTCACAGCTCCAGGGGTAAGTCTTAAGCACCACAGCCAACCGCCCCCAGTGAGATTTCCCACCAAGTCTCCTACCTTGGGCAAGCCTCAGGGGACCACAAACCTGAAGTCCAGCCAGAACCCGGGTGCCACTTTGCCATGGCCAAGGGCCACGGTTAAAGAGGGGATGGACAGGAAGGACATGAAGGTGGTGCCTCCTGGACACACAGCAGCATCCCAAGGGACAGGCCACCCAAACCAGTCTCACAGCACACACAACTCTAAAACTCATGTACTTGAGGATGATTTGAGAAGCAGGAGAGATCAGCTTAAACCAGAGCTGCCAAAGGCAAGTGGCACGCAGGCTAGGCGCATTCCAAGGATCCCACCAGCTGCAGATCGTAAGTAAGTGGCAGTTCTGGCTGCCTGGGTCCTGCCTCCAGGAAACAGCAGAGTTTAAGGGGTTTGACTGGGTGAGCCAGCACCATACTGCTGAAAATTGAGTCCAAAGTCTTTTATCAGTAAAAGCTTGTTGGGAGGTTGATGCTCTGAAAAAGAAGGGGTTGGGGATGATGTTGCATGGCACCCTGGGTTCCTCTCCCACTGATTCAGTAAGCAGAAGGAAAGTGTGTGGCCACTTCCCTGTTTTAGCCTCTAGGCTTATGCTTGAGAGTGTTTTCCTTGCCCAGTCTAGAGCTCAGATGTGTTTCTGAGATAAATATACTAATTCTTTTTGAGCAGCTGAAGTTGGCTGAAGAGAAATTCCAAGAAAAAACAGCCAGCTGTTGCCAAGCTACTGTCTGCTGGAGTGGTAACTGTGATCTCTCGGTCCTTGGACAGGAAACAACTGGAGGAGTGGTTGGCATCCAAAGGCAAGAAATACAAGCGGCCGCCGATGGTGCTGCTTCAGAAGCAAGCAGTGAAGCCATCCAGCAGAAAGGTCAAAGCAAAAGAGATGCAAGAGAATCCAGAGCAGCACTGCCAAGGGAAGATCAACAAAATATTAACTGAGTGCCTGAAGCTCATTGAGAAGGTGGGAATGGGAAAGGAGCTGCTTGAATGTGTGTCATTGACAGTGTCCTGGAACCTGGCAGTGCAGTCTGCAGCAGCAGCCCAGTCTCATTGGGCCAGTTCGAGGTAGATCCCTGGTGGGTGTCACAGCTTCAGGTATGGCCCTGGAGGGAAACAGCTGCTGGGAACACTGACTGCTACCCCTGCTCCAGGCTTTACTGGCCCCAATTAATGCCAGCACTGGAATCTATCCCTTAATACCCCTCTGGAATACTAGACTCACTTATCCAAGGGGAAGATAGAGGCAGGACAGTTTTTATCTGCCATGGTTATGTAGGAGACTTGCAAACCCAGACTTTTGAGGCCCTCCTTCTGGAGAGTGTTAGGAGCTGTGGTCAGGCACAGACTGCTTCCTGGGGCACACACTTGTCCGTGCCATGGACACCTTTCTTCAGGCCCTTACTCTTCTCCTTGCAGGGTGTACGTGAAGAGGAGCTCTCAGCAGTGCTGTCCCTTGTGCCCCAGCCAGAGAAATTTGCCAAATTCTGGATCTGCCAAGCAAAGCTGCTGGCCCGGAGTGGCCCCTTTGATGTGTTGCAGCTATACAGAGAAGCAGTCAGCGCTGGGGCTGAGGTGAGTGGGGCACGCCAGCTCCCTGTGTTCCCTGCCTCCATACTAGAGGGCTTCCTCGAGATCCAAGGGCCAGGTTTTAGAAGGAGCACTAGTCACTGATGAATAAGTCATTTAGAACTGCCAGTCCCATTCCATGCTGCAGGATGTGCCCATGCAGGGTGGGCACCTGGCCAGCTGTGCTGGGTGCTCATGGATCCCACTGGGCAAAGAGGAATCCTGCAGCCTCTTCCTGCTGTCCTCAGCACAGGGTGCTGCAATGCATCAAAAGCCTTTCCTCCTATTCAGCTGTAACTCTGGTTTCCATTCCCATGCCAGACCTGCCCTGATCCATGTTCTGCTTTTCCTGCAGCCAGTCGAGGAGCTCACGGAAACTGCTCTCAACATTTTGAAGGATGCAGGCCAAAAACTGGAAGGTAACCTGAGCTTTTTGGGGCTGACTGGAGCATGGGCAGGCGGGGGTTCCCTGGTGTTACCAGCCGAGAAGCAACATGGTTTACAGTCTGTCCCTCTTGACAGGTGTTAGGAAAGTCTGAAATCCTGATCTCAAAAATGGGACACTGTTACTCTGCCTGGGCTAGGGAGGGTCCTGGCCTGGCAAGCACCTGCAGCCAGGCGCCCTGGCCCCTGTCCAGAGTGCCGAGGTGTAACTCCACCCCAGCTGCCGCTCTCTCTCTACAACTGTGTTGCCCTTTTCCTCTTCTGCCAGGAGAAAAGGCCAAGGAACCCATTCATTGGGAGCCTACCACACCTGATCCTAGCGAGAGGCCACCCATAGCATCGACTCCAGGCCTGGTGGGGAGGCCCCTGACCTCCCTTCCCCCCTCAATCAAGTTGCAGGTTACGTCTGCATCCAGGTAAGGCTGAACCTTCCTGCTCCTGGCAGCACACACTCTCCATGCCAGTACTCCTCCAGAGGGTTTACCCAAGGCTTTTGTCCCTCTCCATAGAGGAAGGGAGTTCTTGGGAGGCCCAGAAGTGAAATTTCTGACGCCTGTGTGGCGCTCACTACGGATTGAGCGGGCTAGGAGTCACTACCCAGAGATGCTGAAGGACCATGACCCTGTGGTGTCATCCCTGAGTGAAATCTTGGATGCTGAAAAGGAGACTTGCTTCTTCTTCCGGAAAAATATGGCTTTGCCAGAAGTGACAGAGCTGGAGGGTTTAAGTTCATATCCCCTCAAGAGCTCCTGAGAGGTTACCTGCAGGGGCAGGCTGCCTGCCCACTGTGCTGCCTCATACATGCTCCACTGACTACTCTTGCCGCCCCTCAGATGTAGAGGGGAGGGGATGGCACAGAATAAGCCTGTATCAAATATCTAAATGTTGTTTAAATATATTAAAATTTGCAGCAGAGATGTGTGTGGGCTAGTGAGTGGTGTAGAGACACTGGCTGTGTCTCCTGGGCTTATGGCCCCCATGGCTGCCCTCAGCTGCTCTGCCATGACACACACTCCAATTTTCCTGCTGTGGAATGGTGTGAGTTGGACCGCAATGTTCCAGGCACCCCCCAGTGTTTGGAAGCAGAGTCTGGAAGGATTTGCTCTGGAGCTGCATTGTGCCCTACCTGGATAGTATCTGTGTGTCCCCTACTGAGAGGCATATGAAGCCCACCTGGTGTCTGGAGGCACAGGTGGTAGCACTGGCTCTGCCTGAGGGGCTGGAGAACCCACAGTGCCCCAGCAGCTTCTGTGCAGGCCTCAAGACTGACAGCAGCACCAAGGGGTGCATAGGACCTTGTGGTGCAGCAGGCCAGGCCCCCAGCTTCTGGATGTGGTGGGAGTCTGGGGACAGATGAGCCCTGTAAGTGTACTCAGGCCTCCTCTGCTGCTGTCCCTGCACAAGGTACCAGGCAAGAAGCTGGCAAGAGGATTGGCAGATGCTCTCTGCTGGAAACGGCAGCTGTACAGCAGCTGCAGAAGTCAGGGAGGTCTCTGTCATTCACCCAGCCCCAGCGGACCATGCCCCATCATGCTCTTTAGCCTCCTCTCCCTCACAATGCACCCAACCCCAGCCTTGGCTCAGAATCTCTATTCAGTCATGGATGCTGGAAGAAGTCTCAGAGCAGTGAGCCAGAGTTCTGGCACGGGGCTGGCTCCACTCTGGGGAGAGCTGCTGGCCTGGCCCCCTCTGCAGAAGTGGGGACAGCTCGGGGCTGCCTCCTGCCCAGGGGCTTGCACTTGTCCCAGCTGCTGGACAAGGATTTGGAGAACTGCCCTTTGCTGCCACCTCTCAGGTGCAGGAACAAAGCAGTTTTCCTTTAAAACAGCCAATTTTATGTCTCTGCAGTGCCAGGAGTTTTGAGTATCTTTTATAAATAGAAAAGGGTAGAAAAAAGAAGAGGGGAACAGCAGGTGAAGGGGGTTCCCCCAGAGCAGCTGTCACCTCCAGAGCCCCACCCAGCACTGCAGTGCTCATGGTCAGACCCAGAAGCTAAACAGGCAGGAGCTGCTGGGACCCCAACTGCTGCAGTGGGGCTTGCAGTGATACTGGAGCAGTATCCATTCACCCCAGTGTTGGGTGGCCCCAGGTTGGCATTGAGCTGCTGGGAGAGATATGAGTTAAAGGGGCAGGAGCTGCCAGGCTTGGGAGGGGGGGGGGGCCATCTCCTGGCTCTGAGCATGGTCAGGAAAAGGTCCCAGCTGCCCAGGGACAGGTGTGACAGGGGCCATGGGTCAGGGCCACCAGCCATCCTGTGGCCAATGGAGGTGGTAGCTGACCATGAGTGGCTTTGATCTGGCAGTGCAAGTGGTCCAGAGCCACCGAATGCCCTCCCATGGGGCTGGCACCTGGCATGGCAGCAGTTGCGGGTGTGCTCAGGCTTCTCCATCATCTTCCTCCTCCCCACTCGAGTCCTGGGGGACCTGAGACAGTGCAGAAGGATCTCAGTGGGCACAGGAGCCTGAGGGCATCAGGGTGGCAGGATGCCCATGTCCTTCTGCCCCTCTGTTCCCTGCCACCCACCTGCTGGCCAGGGTCACCATGCTGGGTCAGCCAGGGAGGAAGGGCAGTGACCGCGTCCCCTGAGTCCAGGCGAGAGTGCTCCACTGTTGATTCATGGGCCATCTGCGGGGGGGTGGACAAGGCTCCCAGAGAGAGCCAACCCAGGGGTTGGGTGCCCACCCAGCACCTCTGTCAGCCCCATGCCTCCCTCAGGCAGGGAGGGAAACTGAGGCACAGTGGGTGAGCAGCAGGGGCTGGGGGCTGCGTACCAGGACAGGGGGTGCCCGGAAGAGGTAGCTGAAGGGGTAATAGAGGAAGTTGATGAAGGAGGCAGCGTAGAGGTCTGCATAGCGCATCAGCTGGTTGGCAAAGAGTGTCTGACGTGAGCCACAGCGGAAGAGGCTGCCCATCTTCCCATAGCACATGTCCATCTCATGTGTGACTTTCTGTGGGCGCAGCAGGACAGTCAGGGCACCAAACGCCCCCCGGGGGGCCCCCCACAGAGGAAGTTGTGGCAGGGGAGTGAGCTGAGCTGTGTGTCAGCTGGGACAGTGCCCTGGGTGTCACCTGGATCCGACGCTTGATGGAGCTGATGTCCGGGCGCTCGCTACTGCCACTGTCCAAATGCCTGGAATGGAACAGACCCAGCTGAGGGCTCATCTGGAGGATTCCCCACAGGTGCTCCCACCACTGCCTGTCTCCCTCCCCAACCAACTCACTGGTACAGCTCGGCCAGGAAGACATCCAGGCTCCGCAGCTCCTCAAACAGCTCTGCAAGGGCAACAGGGCCAGCTCAGTGCAGGAGCATCACCCACTGCCCAGCATGACCAACAAAGAGGGTCAGGGCATGGCCCACTGAGGCAGTTTTGCCATCAAGGGGTTTAGGAGGCCCCAGGCCACCTGCCCTTGCACGGCAAAGTCTGTGTCCCCAACCCAGCACTGCTCACCGCTCTTCTCTGTCCAGACTTGCAGCTCACGGGCCAGCTCAGGCACCACCAGAAAGGTGCGCCAGCCCTGCCGCTTCTTGGATTTGAGGATGTCCCCAAAGATGTGATCCCCCATGTAGAGGATGTCTTTGCCCTTCACACCCAGGAGGTCACACACCACATCTGACGAGCCTGTGACAGCCGCGGGTCAAGGTGGGGGTGAGGGGTGGGCATCTCCCCTTGTGCCACCCACAGAGCCCAGACAGAGCCCAGCTGGGTGCTTACCACCAGAGTAGACAGCGCAGTGCTGGAGGGGGCCGGTGTATGTCCCAATGCGCAGCTTCCCCGTGTCCTGCAGGACAAGAGGACCCCAGGATGGGGACACTGTTATCTGTGCCTGCTTGGTGCCCAACCAGCCATGAATCTACCCTGCTGTGCCCACAGGGGGCCCCTCACTCAGTGCCTACATAGTACCCACTATCCCAACTAGCCCTGTAGGAGGGGAAAGGACCCCACCGTGTCGACTTGGCGCAGGACGGTGCCCTCAGCAAAGAAGAGGGGCTTGCGGGTGTCCACCACAATCAGGTCAAAATAGGACCTCCATGGGCGCTGTGGGATGTCAGCCTGTGGATGCCAGGGAGGGAGTCAACAAGAGGATGCTGATGGCACCCTGTGCCCCACACCCAGCCCACACTGGGCACAGACTCACCTTGTCCCCATTGCTGAAGTCAAACAGGTAGGACATGATGGCCTGCAAGGACATCTGGCATCATCACTGCTGCCCCCAGGGAAGGCAGACCCTGCCTGTGCTTCAACATATCCCCTCTGCCTCCCCCATCTAGGGCAACCTGGACCTGGTGGTGGGGGGACATGGACACCCCCTACTCACATCAGTGTAGGTGTAGTCACTGTTGGTGGCCAGGAAGACCTTCCCCACCTCCTTCATGCGGCTCAGCAGCAGTGGCACACGGGGCTAGTGAGGGGCAAGTCAGTGGCAGGGAGTGCAGGGGGGCCACAAGGAATTGACTGAGGGGAGCAGAGTAGGGAGGGGTCCATGGGGGTCTGCACAACTCACATCCTTCACCACGTATTTCTCCAGGTTCTCTAGTGTCCTCTCCTTGAGGCAGCCCTGCAGAAGGGACGGGATGGAGCTGGCCAAAATCTCCCAGGGTGTGCATGTGGGAAAACCCCAGCACTCTCAGCACCCACCACCACCAGCCCCCGGCCCATTGCACCCACAGAGAGGTGGACATGGTCCATGGCCTCGCGCACATCCTGGAACATGCTGCGGAAGGACATGAAGAGGTTTCCATGCTTGTAGCCAGTGTCACAGCTGCAACAGTTAGAAATGGAGGGGGTGAAGGGGCTGCCCTACTAAGGGAAGATCCCCCCAAGATTTACCCCCTGTCCGATCCAACACCAAGCCCCCACCCACCACCTCCCTCTTACTTGACATATCTGGAGCAATTGGTGAAGAAGTCCACGAGACAGGCATAGAGGTGGGCCTCTGTGGGGGAGGGGGCTGTGAGAAGGGGTGTGGGGCAGGACAGCACCCTAAGGCAGTGCGAGGGCCAGGACAATGGGGGTTCTCACTTACCTGTGAGGTTGAAGAGGGTGTTGAGGATGTGGAAGCGCTTCATGTCATCCCGCTGGATGAACTTGTTGGGGTAATAGTGGAGGATTTCGGCTCTGGGGAGGGAGCATAGAGCTGCACTCCACCCTGACGGACCCCCAAGCCCCCCTGCCCCAGGGGTGGGGGATTCCCAGACTCACCCCTTGAGGAAGCGGAAGCCATGGGCACAGACCAGCAGGTTCCCGTGGGAATCCACCTTCAGCAGGTTCCCGTACAGGGCATCGAACACCAGCCCCCTGCACCCCACAGCTGTCAGTGGGTGGGGGATTCACTTCCCCTCCCCTCCCATCTCTGGGACCCCCTCTACAAACTCACCGGGTGGGGAAGGTGGGGTCATATTTGTAGGCAAGGATCTCAGGAGGGTACCCAATGGCTACAAGGTGTTCCAGCAACAGGGCGAAGGCCAGCTCCTCATAGTCAGGGGACTTGTACACTGCAGGGGGAAAGGGGGGATGTGGGCTGGGACTGGGGGGATCCCACCACCACCCCACCCTGCCTTAGGGTCCCCCCAAAACGCACTGGCCAAGGTGTAGTCCATGTCAAAACCAAAGCACTTGATCTTCTCCAGCGCCAGGCTCCGGTTGACGAAGATCCTGGGGGTGACGACAGGGGAAGTTACGGGGTGAGGAGAGGTTTAGGGCTGGGGGTGGCACAGAGGAAGAGATGGGGTCGTGTTTCCCTATCCCAGTCCCTGGTCAGTGCTCTGGGAGGGTTGTGTGCTCATCCCAGCCCAGGGCCCCCACAGCAAGTTACTGGAGCAGAAAAATGGGCTGCAGAGCTGGAAATGGAGCTGGAGGAGAGAGAGGGCAGAGGGTGTGCAGCACAGGGAGGGGGGATAGTAAGCCCCTGTTTGGACCTGCTCCCACGCCAGCATGTCTACATGACACCCAGGTCCTCTGCCCCCTCCTGATACGCCAAGGGTCCTCTCCCGTAACTGAACCCCGAGGCCCTTCCTTCGGGTCCTGNNCCCCGGGCCGCCGCCGGGCCCCGGTGCCCCTCGGTGCCCATCACCGCCGCCTCCGGCCACCGCCTCCGGCCGCGGCCGCTTTAACGGGGCCCTACAGGACCGCCCCGCCCCGGCCACCGGCCGGGCCTGGCCCCGCCTCGGGCAGCACAGCCGGGACGGAGCCGGGGCACCCCGAGGCGGTGACCCCCAAATGGTGCAGTCATCCCCCCGTGCTCCCCCCATGGGGTACGGACACCTCCCCACGCGTGGCCCCGCACAGGGGGTGTGCTCACCGCAACCCCCTGAACGGGGCTCCCCGCTCCTCGGTCGTGCCACCACGCTGCCCCCGTCCCCCCCCCCCGCCCCGCCGGCCGCGGCGCG
>VZTR01000821.1:72115-112285 GCA_013400775.1 Chaetops frenatus
CCCGCCCCCGCCGCCCCGACTGACGCGCCCCCAGCGCCCGGCGCGCTTTAACACCGCCCTCCGCCCCCACGTGACCGCAGCCCCGCCCCTCCCGCCGGGGCCCGGCACCGCCCTCGCTGGCCATTGGTCCGCTCGCCGAGGGAAGGGGTGGGGCCGCTCCGCCATTGGGTAGCGCGAGCGAGGAACCCGGGCCCAGCCACGCCCCTCCGCGCGGGCGGCGCGCCTGAGAACCACGTGCGCGGTCAGCGGCCCCCGCGGCGGAGGGACGGGACAGCGGCGGCACCGGCACCGGAATGGCCTGGCCTGGCCTGGCATGGCCCGGCACCGGCACTGGCACTAGCACCGGAATGGCATGGCCTGGTACGGCACGGCCCGGCACCGATGTGGGCTCTGCTCCAGTGTGGCACGGGCACTACCCAACACGTGTGAGGGCCCAAGCTGGGCTCAGCCCGACACAGTTTGGCACAGGTGTGGGTCCGTGTCCGTCTGGCCCACATATGGCACAGCTCTGCTGAGCTCCAGCGTTACCAGCCTGTGCCAGGCACAGCAACAGTGCTGCACCAGCCCAGGCGAGCACTGAGCTGCTGGGCACTGGGCTGGCACTCCAGCGTGGCTCAGTCCCACTCCAGCTCTGAACTGACATCCCAGATGGGCCTTGGGCCTGCACTGGTTGAGACCAGCACCCAGCAGTAGCACCAGCCCAGAGGTATGCACTGGCCTCAGCAAGGGCCACACATGGGGACTGAAAAAAGTACCCACCAGGACCAACCATGGCACCAGCACCCACAGCTGAGTGGTGGCAACTTAGGTCCCAGGAGGTTCCTAGGAGGTCCTGCTGGGTCTCCCCAGCATCTGCAGCCTGGGTGACACAGATGGGGGTGAATGCAGGTAGCATGCAGCTAGCACGCAGCCCTCTGTGAATATGTGAGCACACAAAGCCCCCACATGCACATGCTGGGGGCACACGTGTGCCCTGAGCGGGGTGAGCACCAGTGCCCATTCCCATCTTGGGGTGATCATTGCCCAGCAGGAACCACAGCTCAGTGGGCAGAGGCCACGGGCAGCCCCAGGGCAGCAGGCCAGCCGGCCCAGGAAGCTGGGGTGTCTGGCCAGGGGTTGTGCCACCGCATGGGTCAGCGGCTGGGGGCTGACCACGGCTGGGCCATCGCAGGCCATGGCGTCATGGGGACACTAGTGACAAGGGGTTGCAGATGGCACCTGGTGCGGGGGGGGGAAGTGGCCGGGGTGCCCCAGCCCTGCTGCATCGCTGCCCCTGCATCACCCGGCCAGAGTCCATCCTGTGTCCCCATGGGCTCTGTCCCAGGCCACGTGCAGCACTGGGTGTGCAGAGCCATAGCACAGCCTGGAGGGTAAGGAGGGACTGGAGCCTGGGGACCCCTTGCCATTCTCAGCTGGACAGAGAGTGCAGGGGATGACCCTATACCCTTACCCTGTCCCCACTCCACATTTCTGTCACCACTGGGTGTCCCCATCTCCCCTAGGTGTGTGAACTGGGGAGGCAACTGAGGCAGGAGTCCCTGGATGAAGCTGAGAGGATCCATGTCTCGAGCCTCCAGGTCCCATAACCCTGTACTCCTGAGAGTTAGCTCCTGAGCTGAGAAGGGATCCAGGTGTCTCTACACCCCTGCAGGGGTAGAGGCAGCTCTGGGGAGCAGTACTGGGCATAGAGGGTGCAGCAACAGGTACATGGGGTACAGCACTGAGTGTGTGGGATGCAGCACCAAACATGGGGCACAGCACAAAGTGTGCAGGTGTGTGGCCAAGTGTGGAAGGGTGAGCAAAAGGTACAGAACCTTGCACGTGGGGAGCAGCATTGATCACATGGGTGCAGCACTGAATCGATGGGCTGCAGAGCCAAGGGTGTGCTGGGAAGGAGGAGGCTGGGTGTCCCTTTGAGATGCCCCTAGGCTGATAAATTGCAGGTTCTCAGCACTGGGAGGGGATCCTTAGACCTTTGTCAGCTTCACTCCAACAGTGAGTGAAGCTGAGCAGTGGGACTTTGAAACTGGAGGCACTTAAAGAAGTGAGGCAGCACTCTGGGAGCTGCTGTGAAACATCCTGGGAAACACTCCAGCCTGTGGCCATCCCACACACAGACCCAGAGGCTACATCCCCCCATACCAGTAACACCAGTAAGTCTGTAACTCCCGCATTGGGAACCTTTGATGGATGCTGAGCCTGCCCTGAAATCCACCAGCAGCACTCCCAGTCCTGGTGCTGGCTTTGACCTGCAGGTCCCTGCACGTGCCCTGGTGTTCAACAGCATCGCTGGGCATCCCAACACTCACTGGCACACTCTGGGCCTCTTAAGTGTCACCAGAAGTCTCCAGAAACCCCCAGCACTGCAGTGGTTGGTGCCCCTGCCAACCCGGGCTCCACTCCTGACCGATCCTCTTATTTCATGTTGTCCTACTCTACTGTTAATTGGTAATAAATTAAATTAANGAGGTGATGCCCCAAAACCCTCTAGGTCCACTCTGTGGAGTGGCCACAGGCCCCATTTTCTCACTGCTTCAGCTCCCAAAGGGCTCCCCTGGTGCCAACACACACACTCCAGGATGTGCCAGAGGAAGCCCAAGCAACCATAAGACAACCAACAAGTCCACTGAGAGCAGCTAAGAGCCTCAAAGTATCAAAAAACAGGGCAGACAGTCCTTACCTTACAGAGGATGAACCTCTGGACAAGGAAGAACAGGATGGCAGACATGATGCCCGAAAGGAGCGGTGAGATGAACCAGGACAGCACTAGAAAGTGGGAGGCACAATCAGCATCCTGCTGCTGGAAAAGGAAGCCCAGGGACACATGGGGTTTACGGCTGGGGTGGTCCCACCAGGTGGACTTACCAATCTTCAGCAACTCAGACCACTTGACACCTTCTTGCCCTTGGGCCACCAAAGAGAAGCCAATGGTCGCTCCAACAATGCAGTGGGTACCAGAGATGGGGAGCTTCAAGAATGAAGCCATCAGCTGCCACACAGCCGATCCTAGAGAAGAAGCAGCCTACTAAGAAAGCCATCATCACCAGGGCACCCTGGGACATACTGCCCCTCCATTGTGACCTCCCTGCTCCTTACCAGACATGGCACTGATCGAACCTGCCATCAGCAGCTCCTGTGTGGAGTTGTACATCTCTACATCAATCAGCCCCTTCCGGATGGTCTCACTGACCTTGGCTCCCAGCAGGACAGAGCCCACAGTCTCAAAGATGCTGGCCAGGATGCAGGCCTGCCGCAGGGTCACCACCCCGGAACCCACAGCCGTGCCAAAGGAGTTAGCCACGTCGTTTGCACCAACAGAGAAGGCCAAGACGAAGGCAATGATGAAACCCAGGACCAGCATCCAGAGGAAGTCAGCCATGGGGGCGGTGGGCACCGCGGGGGTCGGTTCCATAGCGGGGGCGGGGCGATAGGTTAATAAATTAGGTATAAAATTAAATAGAGGGATCGCTATAGGGCTCGGGGGGGCTGCGACGTCCTACGGGCCCATCGGTCGCAGAGGCTGGGGGCTTGGTGCCGCGCCATGGTCTGCGCCGCTCTTCATCCTGCGGAAAAGACAGAGCTTAGCGGGGTGAGCACCGGGCCCTTCCCGCCGCCGGTAACGNACCGGCCGCTCCCGCGCGCGCCCCCGCCCCCTCCCGCCGCCGTGTGTATGTGTGTCCGCCCATGCCCGTCACCTCCGCTCACCGGCTGGGCCGGCCTAGGCCGGGCCGGACCAGGCTAGGTTAACCGGGAAGCCCCAGTTACGGTCCCACCGCGCTGCCGCTCCGGCCCTGCTCCGCAGCANAGTCGTGTTTTGCCCATGACTTAACTGTTGAATGATCTCCCTCTCCTTACCTCACCCTAAAAGTTGTTCCACTGCTCACACCCCTGTCACACGTGCCTACATTGCCTCTCCCTGTATCACCAGCCGGGCACTGTAAGTGGGGTTATGGTCCGTGAGAGCTTACACGATCCAGATTCATGAATAGTTTGGTTTATTGGAGCAACAAGAAAGCAGGTTCAGAATAAATGCATGAACCACAGAGTGTTAATATGTCATGACAGAAGGTATAGAACAGAATATATATATAAAACCTTCCTGGGTCTATGTGTTGCTGGAGGCTGGGATGCACTCAGTTCCTGATCTGGACAGCAGCCAGACACAGGGGCCCTGTGGCAGAGCTCCACAGGCAATGCCCACACAGGCAGCCCACCTTTTCCTGGTGTCCCAGTAAGCTGGGATAGAAAAAGCCCTGTCAAGGTCTGCTCCAGCTCCTTTCCTCGCTGTACATTTCTCCAGGAGATGGTGCCCAAGCATATGAAGAAATCTCACTGGGTGCCTCCCCTGCATGGGAGACCCCTTCCACTCACTGTGTGCTGGTGAATCACTGACAAAGGTACTAGTGAAAACAAACTTGAATCACATTGTGGATAAGGTTGAAAGGGACAACTGTCGGGTCATCTGGTCCCACCTACCTCCTCAACCAAGGTCATCCAGAGCACATTGCACAGAATTGTGTCCAGACAGTTCTGGAATATCACAAGTGGGTGAGACTCCACAACTTGGGCAATCTGTTCTAGTGTGTTGTCATCACCTGAATAGAAAAGTTCTTCTTCATGTTCAGATGGAATTAATATGGATTTTCAAAAATACAACAAAGCGTCATATCCAGGGTCACTGTACTTCTTACAGCATGGATAATACATATAGTGAAAATCAAATTAGAATCAATTAGAATCAGTGGCAAGCTAGATTCAGTGGCATCGTGGGGTTCCCCACACCCCCTCAGTACCCCAGGGACCCCCAGGCCCTGCAGTGGCACCCACGGGAGTTTGCTGCCAGTACAACACAGTTGATTGTGCTGCTGCTCTTTATTGAGACTGCTCCAAATATTCTGCTGGCTTCTGTCCAGCTTTCCGCATGCTCTGAGCTGGCTCTGGAAGCTGCAAGGCCCCTGTGGAGAGGGGAAGCTGCTGGGGCCCAGCTGGAGCCTGGGGCAGGTGTGAGGGTGCAGCACAGGGCACCCTGCGGCTGTGGGGAGCTGTGGCAGAGAGAGCTCTGAGCAGCGGACCGGGCACCAGCTCACAGCACCAATCTCCACAGTGACTTACTGGGTACCTAGAGCATCAGAACTTGAAATGCCTCATGCCACCCAATACCTGTTTGGCAGCTCCCCTCCGCTCCGCCAACTCATTTTCTTCTCTTCCTCCACACATGGAGCACACAACACAGAACCATTCCCAGCAGCATCGAGCCAAGGACAGCCACGATGCCTTCGATGCAGTACTTCTGGAAAGAATCAGCATTCACAGCGTTCGTATCTGCCCTGCCCAACACAGCGTTTGGGTCTGCCCTGTTATCCGCAGCGTTATCCGCAGTGTTTGTGTCTGCCCTGCCATTCCCAGCACCGACTGATCTCCTGCTGACAGCGCTGCTGAGGCTCAGGCTCTTCACACCTGGAGGAACAATTGTACACAGTTAGCGTGTCCTTCACACTTCTGGCAATCTCACCGGAGGGCTGACGTTGCCTACAATTGTTCTTTCCCACTTCATTAGCATCTCTGAACGAGGGAATATACTGTGGCGGCAACATTTCCTTGGCTTCAGTAGAAACCAAGGGAACTCCCAAAGGCCTTGCAAGTCTGTGCTCTCAGGACCCTCTCTCTTCTCTGTTTTGCTTACACTTTGGAGTGGCCACAATCCAGTTCTTTCAGCGTCTGCCTTTGTTCCCCTTCCCTGGGCATCCTTCACATGTACCCACAATTTCACTTGCGCTCTGCCCAGGGATGATCTGACTGGGGCAAACACAGTCCCTGGGACTCATCTGGAGATACAACTGGCAGTAGAGAGTCTGGACCACCCTTGCAGCTCACCAGGACTCGCAGAGCATGACATGGAGGGTCCCTGCAGTGAGGGTCTGAGGTGTGGGTGGGAGGAGGTGCTACAGTGTGCCCCTACGTGCACTGAAACCTCTGCTGCTCACTGTGCTGGTTAGGAGTGACCTGCACCCACCTCCTAGTATCATCTTCAGCTCCTTCAGGATTTCATGTAGCACTTCGGATGTCTCCAGGGAAGATTGTCCCCTTTCATCTTGATACTCTGGACCTTAATGGAAAGAATGAAGTTACATTTTCCCCTCAGCAAACCCTGGAAGCAGCGCTCAGGCTGTGCAGTTGGTCAGGACTGACCAATGACCCCTGCGGTGCCAGGGGAGTTCCAGTGCAGGGTCTAGCTGAGAAGGTGGGAAAGACCTCCCTATGCCCACAGCTGCAACCAGACCCCCCCTCAAGGAGCTCCTGTCATACCCTGGAGCACCATCTGTCCTGACAGAACAACAGAACAGGGGAGAGGATCATGGAAGAACACAGCACACCCCGGCTTTGCTCCTTGCTCCTGGAGATCCTTCACATTTGCCCACAATTTCTCTTGCATTTGCCCATCTTCCCTTTCAAGGCTTGGCAGGTGCTGGCCTGGATGGAGAAGGGTATTGCTGTCCCCCTGGACAGGACTCAGGGAGCTGGACAGAGAGCACAGGGGAGGTACAGCTGTCTGACCCTTGGAGTGAGATGGACAAGAGCAAGTTCTAAAATCCCTGAGAAAGGAGTGTGAGAAGTGGTGAGCATCCTCCTGCACCCACAGAGTGTCCGAGTGTGTGTCCCTGGCACAGCAGCAGCAACGACCTGCACCCCAGAGGTGACAGTCACCCCAGAGCCACTCCTGGCTGCTGCCACAGCACTGGCTCTGCACTGGCAGTTCGGCTGCTGCTGCCAGGAGCAGCAGTGACCCTGGGGCAGAGACTGCAGACACCCAGGGATCTGGGCAGATGCTGCTGAATGGCCAAAGCACAGCGATTACCCTACACACCTGTCCCGTGGAAGGTCCTGGTGTTTTCCCCAGGGACTGGCACTGCCTGCCAGCCTTCCTGAGGCGCTTCCTCCTGCACAGCCTCACACTCCAGCACTTCAGAGAGAAAGTGTGTCAGTTGAACTCCAAGCCACTGTTGCTCATTGGGATCTGTCAGAGCTCGGTGCTGCCCACTTACCCACTGCCTGTGCTTGCCACGGAGCAGCCCCAGCATCCTGGGCTGGCAGGGCCACCAGGAGGAGGATGAGAGCCAGGGCCCAGCGTGCCTGTGCCATGATGCAGCCACTGCTGCTGAGGCCTGTGACACCCAACCTACACTGCACACCAGGGCCTGGCTTTGCAGCTCCACAGGGTGCTTTGTGACCTCATGGAGCTTCTACTAGCAACATTCTGCCATCTCCACGGAGGGCCTAAATATTCCCCAGCTGCTGCTGACAGGTCAAGCAGAGCCACCAGGTTCAGCCTGTCCCCAGCACACACAAGGTTCTCTGGAGAGCTGCTCTAGAAAACTCTGCAGAGACTACCTGGGACTTCACCTGTCTCCAGAGCAAATCCCAGTGCTCCTGGAAGTGGCTGAGGGTGTCAGGCAGCTGCTGGTATGGACCTGCCCTGAACATGGACCAAATGCTTCCTGGAAGCATTTGGAAGAGTCAGGAGCTGGCACCTGGGAATTACCTCAAACACTTCATGCCCCACATCGGTTATCAGAAAGGACTGTCAGCTGCAACTAAGCACCACAAAGCTGTTTACTTGCTTTGCCCCTGGTAGGATAAGGAGCATGCTCAGGAAAGCAAAAGAAATAGAACCCCCAGCAGCCACATGTCCCAGGGCAGCCACATCCTCCTCAAGACACTGCCCAAGGAGATCCTTTGGGATTGCTCCCTGGTCGGACAGGAGGATCCCAGCAGCATCCCCACAGCTCAGGACCCTGGAGCCATCCCCCAAGGAGACGCTGGTTTGCTCTCACTGCCGGTGGAACTGTTCAGCCCCACTGCAGCATCTCCAAGAGAACCAACTGTCTTGAGTCTGGAGCAACTCACCACCGGCGGGATGGAGCCCCAGGAGCTGTGCTGGGGTGCAGGGAAAGACCCACCGCCACCCCCGCCTGCCACATCCCAGCTTCGCACGGGGCATACGGAAAATGAGAGGAGAAGCAGAAGGGCACCGGGCCAAACTCTGCGCCCAGCAAGTGCCGGGTTCTGGCAGCCAGGACCGGTGTGGGAGGCGTGGGTATATTGATGCCTTGTCAGTTTGACCTGGAACAGAGGCTAGACAAAATTAGAGGAATCAAGTAGCTATTTCTTGAAAGGCCCTCAAAGGCCACGCAAGACCCTGGCTGCAGCCCTGCCAGGATGGGTCTCAAGATGGACGCAAAAAAAGGGGCTTGGTCACGGGATTTCACACTTTGATAAGTTATGGTCCATTTGCATATTGAGGTTAATGTCCAGTTACTAACTTTGAATTATCAAGTTCCATCCTCCTTGCTTGCCCTCCTCTTCTTTATGTTGTTTATGCTTTTGGGCCTGAGCTTTGGAAGGACTGTCCTTGAATCTCCAGCTGGAGACAATTGTTGTGTCTAACTATCCTGTAAAGAGAACTTAGCACTTAATACCAAGCTGAAGCAGAACAGGAAAAAGAAAAACTTAAATCTTAAGGCATCATTTCCTCCCTTTAGAGGCTTGACAAAGCTTCTGTCTTGTCGAGTCCCTATTCAAAATGTCTACTAATAATAGGTATTTAATAACAAATAAGTATCTGACAATAATAACAATAAACAACTAAATGAATAAACATCTAATATTAAATAGATACTTAACAATAAGTATCAATATCTCAGCGTGGAATGGTGATAGATTTTAACTTAAGGGGACATTTACTCCATTAACAGCTGAGTCTCCAAGTTGCTTTGTACGGGAGGGGGAGGGAGTAACCGGGGGCACTGGGGAACAGCACCCAAGAGCTGCAGGAACTGTATCGAGCCCCAGATTAGAACCAGCCCAGAGAGGTACCGAGCTGTTCCCAGAGCTCAGGCGCGACCAGCTGGGATGGCAGAGGTGGGGGTGACTGTCCCGTTCCCTTCCTTGCGGGAAGTAGCCAGACCTGATGGGTCCCTGCAGAACTCCATGGCCACAGCCTAATGCAAAAAAGCAGCACGGAGCCCCTGGCACAAGAGCAGATGGGAGGAACACGGCTGGGGATGGACACACAAGGGATACAGCACCTTCATCTTGAGCGCGAGCAGTGCTGCCTACAGCGGGGACAGGGATGGGTGCAAACCCTTCCGAGCCTCAGGGCAATACACCCTGCCTGGTGTCCCCTGCACTCGGCTCTGCAGCTAGGCTGGGCCTCACTGCTGCAGCCAAATCACCCCAAGAGTGGCAAGGGATCACTTGCAGGCCAGGCAGGAACCCTCCTCCCTCAGTCTGGCTGAATTGGTGGGGAGTGGGGAGTAAGAAGAAAAGAATCCCAGCACTGACCATGTAGTGTCTGGAATCTTCATCTCTCCTTGTTGCCCATTTCCCATCCAAACTCCGGACCCCGTCCTAGGTGTGGATCCTGGCAAGGTGCAGTCCCATTGGCACCAGCCTGCCCTGAGCACCTGCCTTGCCCCAGGGCTCCTGTCCCTGTAGCAGCTGCACTGACAGTGCCCACCACCCTCAGGACCAAGTGGTTCCGCTACTTGAGAGACAGAGAGGACAAAAAGCCCAGAGCTTCAGGGCTGAGCAAAAGCAACACCATGAGGTGCCAAAATTGGCATCTCGGAGCTCTGAGGGAACTGGCTGATGGAGTTGCCCCAACACCCTTCTCTCCCCTGGAGAGGGGGATTTGCAGGGGGTGTTGGATGGGTATCTGGTGCGTGAGTTGATTGGATGGTCGCAGTCTTGCTCAAGCCGATCAAGGCGAGCAGCTGATGGAACAAATTTTGACTTCGGTAGTTTTGATACGGTCTGACCCAGGACGTTTCTGGACCAAACCTCCCGCAGAGGGCTGGATAAACCCATGCTGTGACAGGTGAGGAGCGGGCCGAGGGCTCTCAGTGGGCGGGGTGACAGCAGGCCAGAGCCAGAGGGGCCGGTTCCAGGAGCTCCCCCAGCCCGGGCACTGCCGCGGAAGCAGCGCTGGGACCGGCGGCCCCCCCTGTACGTCACTTCCGCTCCTGCACCCGCGCCGGCCCCTCCTCCGAGCGGCGGCGGCGGAGCCCAAGCGCCACCTGGAGGCTGGGATCGGCTCCTGCAGCCCCGCCCCCCTTGGGGGCAGAGCCGGGAATGGAGAGGGGAGGGGGAGGCCGGGGGTGTGCGGGACATGGAGGATGTGGGGAGGGGCACACTGGGGACATGGCGGCGCGGGATCTGGGCGTCCCCTGTTGCTGGGAGGCGGTGCCACTGAGGGGCCGGGAATGCCTTGGAACCCCGGCGGGGCGGGAGGGGCCTCCCCGGAGGCCGGAATCCAAGTGCGCGGGGCGGATTCCGGGCGGACCGGAAGCGTGGCGGAACCCGTTGCCGTGACAGCGGGCCCTGGGCCGCCATGGAGGCCGCGCTCACCGACATGTACGACCAGGCGCTGCTGGGCATCCTGCAGCATGTCGGCAACGTGGAGGAATTCCTGCGCATCCTCTTCGGCTTCCTCTACCGCAAGACCGACTTCTATCGGCTCCTCCTGCGGCCCGGGGACCGCCTGGGCTTCCCGCCCGGCGCGGCGCAGGCCATGGCCCTGCAGGTACCGGCGGGGCCCGGGGGGATGACGCGGCCTGGCCCTGCTGGCTGCCGGCGCTGTCCCTGCCGCGGGGCCGAGCCGAACGAGCCGTGTCTCCCGACGGGGTGGTGTTCGTATGGGGTCGGCGGCGGGGTTAGGTCCGGGCAGGGCGGAGGATGTTGGGCGGGGGTCGGGCAGCACCGGCGCTGCCTGGAGGAGCGCAGAGGAAGGCAGGAGAGGTCCCTGGAAGCGCAGGGAAGCGTTATTCTCGTAAGAAGATGAGGAGCCCCGGAGGCAGGCGAAGACTGCGAGACCCCGGTGGGAAGAGCTGCGGTGCGACATCAGCTCGGAGCTTGGCCCCGGGAGCACCGGGCCAGGGTGGACTCGAGGAGTTGCCGCCAGGAGCCGTGGGAGCAGAGAGCCTAGAGAGAGGCAGGAGGCAGATGAAGACCCGGGAGTCGTTGGGAGAGTCAGGTCTGGGCTCCGCTCACACAAGAGCCTGTGGCCGGCATTGCACTGGTCCCGCTCCTGGACGGGAGGGGGCAAAAGTCCTGACCTGCCTGGTTAGGTGTTGGAGCAGCTTTGACTTTGGGTCCTCTGGCCTGTTATTAATCTTCACTGGCAAGGAGGAAACAAGCTCATGAAACGTAGAGTTAGGCTGGGTTTGGGGTGTTTGTCTGCTTGGACTGGGTGAGTTTTCCTTGCCGCAGGTGGAGGGACAGGGGTCCTGCCCCTCCCTGCAGTGCCCTGTGGCACATGGGGATCCTGATCACCCCCAGGGGTAGCCCCTGCTCGCCTGTCTGGATTAGGCAGACCCCAGAGGGGGCTCAGTCTGCAGAGGGATGGCATGGAGCTCAAGCTATTGGGCAGAAGGGCAGTGCTGATGGGGTTCCTGTCTGGTGTCCCCCCCGGGACTTTTTGGGGCTGGACACAAGGAAGGAGGTGCAACATTCCTGCCATGGGAAGGTGTTTGTAAAGTTGGCCTCATGGGCTTTGCATAATCCATGCAGGGCTGGTACTCACCTCTCCCACATCCTCCCCTCGGCTCACTGCCTGGGGAGGAAAGCTGGGAGGAGTGGCACAAGCTTCTCTCCTGTTGTGGTTGTGCTGGCAGGAGCCCTCCCTGGGCCATGTCCTTTGTCCTTCACCTCCTGGACCCAGAGGAGGACTTGAATCGAGCAGGTGTGCCAGTCCACTGCTAGAAGCACTAAATTTGACTCCAAAATATTCCTGGGAAGCTATGTTTGATGCCTCCACACTTTTTAGAATGTTTACAGTGCCAAAGCGCTGTCACTTGGGTGGGAGAGCTTCCAGCCCTTTCAAGAAGCAGGTGCAGAGTCTGTGGCCATCACCCCTTGCTGCAGACTCAGTTGTGGGCTTCACTTCTTACCTCCAGCTTGCACTGGACAGACATGGCCAGAAGCCAGATGAGGGGTACGATTACATCTCCTGAGATTACATCTTCTCCCTGCACCTGTCTGTGTGGGCATAACCAGCTGTCCTGCAGCTTCTCCTGGGGCAGCTCATTCTGTTTGCCTGTTGGAGACTTTGACTGAGTCCAGGCTTGCAAATGGTCCCTGGGTGAGCCCTGGAATATGGGGTAAGGGCAGGCTCCCTTGGAGCCCCCTGCCAGCCAAGAGCTGAATCTCACCACTCTGCTTTTCCCTGGAGTAACCAGCCCTCTCACCCAGGCTGGGGTGAGGTTGGCTGCGAGAACACAATCCTAGAAACAATTCCAAAATGTTTGCAGGAGTTTCTGACTTGTGCTTGATGTGGCCATGGGACTTTTAAAAGAGTCACCAGCTGTTTTTGTTGGTGGCTGAAGTAGCTTGGGGTAGGTATGTGGTGCAGAGAGAGGAAGGGCTGGGAGGAGTAGGTGCCCCAAGTGTGTGATGCTGCTCCTTCCCTTCTCTCGGCATCCCAGGCAGAGCTGGCAGTGCTGCTCACTTGGTTTGCTCTTTCTGTCCCAGGCATTCCGAGTGTTTGAACGGATGGCCAGGCAGGATGATGAGAAGAGACGCCGGGAGCTGGAGGCGAAGCTGAGGAAGAAGGAGGAGGAGGAGGAGGCAGCTGCAGCTGCTGAGAGGGTGAAGCTGTGCCCTGCAGCTCAGGAAATTGAGGTGGAGACAACAGAGCACATCCCAGCACCAGATGCCGGGGAAGCTGCAGGCACACAGGAATCAGCTGCAGCCCAGGGTGCTGCAGCCCCCAGCCCTGTGTCAGTGGAGCCTCCGGGGGCTGCTGCCCCAGCAGAGCTGCCCATGTAAGGGTCTCTTAGTTTCTTCATGCTCCTAGTGGGGGGAGGCAAAACCGTGGACAGGGTATCCACTGTTCCCTGTGCAGCCCTCTTTGGGTTGTGGCCTTCCTTTGCAGGCACTCAGCCCTTTGGGAGGCTGTGAGGACTTCCCTTGCAGGCTTCCAAGGCTGGAGGCATTGTGTAACTCCCCACAGGAGGGCAGGAGTTGTTGTCCTGTGTGTGGGGCAGGGGAGTTGTTGTCCTGCTCTGAGCAGAGGAGGTGGCATATCCTGTACATGGCCCCACAAAGCTGGGCTGGGCCATGTGGCTCCTCCACAAACTCGCTGTGGTGAGCACTGTCCCTTTTCTGGCACTTGCTAAGGCTCACATGGAAGTCCTGGCACCAGCCTGCAACTTTTTTGTTAGTGCTGGACTCCCTGGCGTGCTGGGAGACATCTCAGCAGCTGTCTGGGAGTGTGCATGGGTACCTGCAATACCTTCAAGTTGGTGCTGGCAGGCCTGGCCGTGTGACAGGCAGCTGCAGCAGCAAATGGGCTTGGAGTCCTCTAGAGGTCTCTGGCCCAGCCATTGGCTCAGAACAGGGCCAGCTTTGAAGATCAAGCAAGTGCTGCAGAGTTTTCTATTTAGCCAAGTTTGGTGGCTTTCCAGCAGTGCCAAGCAGCATCCATTTGTGCAGAAATGTCTTTGTGTCAAAGTCCTTCCACAGCTTCTGGGACACTTCCAGTCTGACTCTGCTGAGCAGCGAGACGTGAGCTCCGGAGGGTCAGCATAGCCTGTCTGAACCATGTACTGGACTGCAGGTCCTGTACGGGATTCACTCATCCTTCCCTGGGCATCACCTTCCCCCTGAGCCAAGGCAGAGCTGCCCAACCCTTACTCATACCCCACTGAGGTTCAGACTCCTGTGTTTCTTTGCTGACCAAGTCAGGGGAGTGATGCTGTGAGCTGGCTGTGCATACTCCATCCTCTCTTCCCCTCCTTGGTGTGTTCTGTGGTCAGACCCCATGTGATGGCTGTGCTGACCCTCTCTGATCACCACGATAGTCCTGGCCATATCTGAGGTTTTGCTGTAGCTCATCCCTGCTGTCCCACTGGTGCTTGGTGAAGAGGGAAGCTTGGGCTGGTGATCCCTGTCCTCCCAGCCAGTTTTGGACACATCATTGGGAAGAGCAAGCTGCTAGAAAGAAGTGGACCACTGGAAGAACCCCAAATCCTGTAAGGACTGGGATGGCCGATGCCCCTGAGGGGCAGAGAGAATTCAGAGCTCTGACACCAATCCCTGGGCAAAATTAGCAAGTCAAAAAAAGGCCTCCCAGAATGCACAGCAGAGGCCTGTGTGTGTCCAGCCCAGCTTTCTCCCAGTAGAGAAGAGAGATTGAAGGCTCAGTGAAGCTGTGAGCAGTGAGAGCTGGCTGGGCTGAGTGCCAGTTGCTTGTGCCTCTCTGCAGGCCACATTTGCTGTGGTTTGCCCCGTGAAGTTTCACTTCAGGACTTTTGTTGTGGGGCAGCAGCTGGTGTGAGGAGAGTTCAGCTGCCTGAAAACGAATGTCAGGGCTGTAGGAAGGAAACTGGAGGGATCAGGAAGGAAGGTGAGGGCTCGTGTGGGAGCAGGATGGGTCTGACAGCGAGTGTGGGGGAGCCAACAGGGATGGTTTCTGCTGTGTGTGGTGAGAGCCTGGTTAAAACTCAACCCTCACATGTGCCACCCTCTGAGTGTGTCCTGGCACTGCTGGAGAGTGTCCCCTGTCACACCTCAGACACTCAGGTGCTGTTTTGCAGCCTGCAGGTGTGGCATTGAACACCAAGCCCTGTGTGGCAGCTCTCCCCTAGCTGTTGCCATGAAAAGAAAGTGCCTTCAGCTGAATGTAACTGCCAGTGCAACTTCTGCCCTCCCCAATGGGCTCTTCTCCCTCTTCTCTTACTGCTCCCACCACCCTAAACTTGATGGTGGGGTGGAACACCTGCAGCCCCCTTGGTGCCTGCCTAGTTTAAACACGTGGTGGGTGAGACCAGGTGTAGGAGGCCTCATCCCAGTCCTAGGAGTCTAGTGGGTTCCAGGCCAGCAGAATGGGGTGTCTGCAGGCTTGAAATAGGGCAGAGCAACCCAAGGGTTTGTCACAGGGCTGTAGTTGGTTTCAATGCCTCTGGGGGGCACTGGAGCCCCTGAAAGGCAGTGGGGGCCTGGCAGGCACCCCCCGACAGACTATTAATAATTTAACCGACTGCTTAATTCTCCACAGCCCCTTCCTTCTGAGCAAAACCCAGAGCTACCAGCCTGGGTACAAGGGGCGCATGAGTAATGCACAGCTCTGGCTGCAGGAATGCAGAAAAGAGCTTAAACAAAAATATTTTCCATCTCCCTTCCTTCCCCCCCGCCCCTCTAGCCGCTGGTGAAGAAAACCGCTGCCACCAAAATCTATATAAAAACTTGCTCATTCTGTCAACCTCACAGCTCTAGAAATGTAGGGCAGGTACCATCCCAGATCTGCCAGCTCCCATCAGAGCCTTGTGCTGCGCCCGGATGCTGAGGTGCTGGTTGGGAACATCTTGCAAAGCACAGTGAGATGGTAGCAGCTTTTTCAGGGTCGATCCAGATGAATCAAACCAGTTTTGCAGATATGGAGGTTTTCAGGGCTCAGTTTGGGGGTTGACCAGGTCTCTGCAAGTCCCTCACCTTCCCCAGTTCACCCTGTGAATCGATTCCTGTTTGCTGCCCTGTAAATACACCAAGGACTGAGGTGTCTTTGGGGTGACACTTGTGCCAGGAGCTGTGCCTAGGGGGACAGAAGTCTGTGTGCCACAGAAGAAGCCAGGCTCTTCTTGCAGCTGCCCCAAGTGTTCCAGCTGTCGTTCCTCAGCTGTTGCAGCTCTCTTGCTGTCCCTACTTTGCCAGGAGGGTAGCAGGGCACAGCCCTCCTCACATCTCACCATGGGGCTGTTCTTCCTGGCATTGCAGCTGCACAGTCCCAGCTCTAGCTCTTCCCCCATCTGCTCCCAGAAGCCATCCTTGCCTGAGCTCAGCTCCTAATTTTGAATACCTCTGCTGCCCAGCACCCTCCCCTTCCCCCAGCTTGGATTCCATCCTGCATATATTTGCCACACAGCATTTAAAATAGAGCCTGGCAGCCCACGTGTGGCACTGCGCAGCCCGGCCTGTGCTTGTGCTTTATGACTTTGGTTCCTGGCTTCCCTCTGCTCCTTGCTTTCTCCCAGTATGAACTGGGGGGGAAGCTCTCATCCCCCTGTCCTGTGAGTCCCTTCCCTGACTCCATATATGGGCAAGAGGTAGTGGCAGGAGGCTGGAAAGGGCAGTCCTGGAAGCCTGTGCGTGATGGTGAATGTCTCACCTTCATGTGTTTCTCCATCCAGCTTTTGTGTCTCTCCCAGGTCCTCCAACCAGGTGTTCTCAGGATTGGGCAGCTATGGTCTGTACCTTAGAGATCACCTGGGCAGGTGAGGTCTCTGAGAGGAGGGTCTTTGGGTGTGGACAGCACAGTTAGGGCTGGAAACTGGGCCACTGGGACATGGAACACTGGGCCAGGTGGGCCCAGGAGAATCTGCAGCGCCTCATTCCTGAGGGAGGCTTTGGCTGCTGCTGGGCGATCTGGCACAGTAACATGCAGAGCAGAATGAAACCCTGGGGTCTCTGTGGCCTCAGCCATTTGCCTTCTGCGGTGTGGAGAGGGAAGAGGTGGCTAGAGGAGTGGGCTGAGGTGAGGAGGGGGCTCTTCATGGCTCCACCACTGCTTTGTGGGGCCTTGAAGGGGACCCTTCAGGTGTTCCGGAGTCTGTGACTGGGCAAGGGACTCCACTCACCCTATGCACACAGTGCTGTTGTGCCAAGGAAGGGGGCTGCTGCTGAGCAGCAGAGCCCTGGCCACCCTAACTGCCCTGGTCACCTGGTCCAGGTGAGCCCCGCCACCAGGCCAGTCTCCCTGACATTGCTCTGCTATCCCTGGGAGAGGGTGTTGGGGCTCAGCAGTGACCTACAGAAACCCCTGGTGTACTTCCTGGCTTGCTGGCTGCTGAGAAGCAGAGGAAAATTGAACTGGAACACATTAATCTGGTGAGGTGACTGGTAACATTCCAGCTCTCTCCTGAGACCCACCACACCCATTCTCAGAGCCCCTGGCGACCTGGAGTTAACCCTTTGTGAGACGCACTGGAAGCATCCCTGGGATGACACAGCAGTGCTCTGGGAAATTTCCATGAGGCGCCTGTGTGAATCTAACTCGACTTAGCAACGGCTTGGCTTTGCTGGAAGCCCAGATGGCGTTTCGTTGCGAGGTGCAGGCAAGACGGGCTTCCTGGCATGGCTGCATCCTCCTTGGGGTGCCAGGGACAGGAATTTCACTGGTGGTCACCCTCTGTGGGGGAGCAGGGCTGTGAAGAGGAGCTGTTGCTGCATGCTTCTGACTTCAAGGCCAGTTTTGTTTGACTCAGAGACTGCATTGTCCCAAGCTTTCTGCTCTCAAGCATTTTCTGTTTGGACAGGAGGTGAACCCTTAGGTGCTCAGTAGTTTTGTCTGTGACTGTCCAGACCAGAAGCCAGTTAAACTGGTTTCCTTCCCCACTGCCCCTATGGACTTTCCTGATGAGCTCACCTCAGAGTCCATGCTGTTCTTCCAGCTTGACCTAGAAAGGAGCTGATCTTGATCCATATTTAAGGAGAATCTGTCCTGGTTCCGATTGCTCTTATGCACGTGGGGCTGTGCAAAGGGAATTCCTCGGGCACAGCCAAGGCCTGTCATGAGCAGGAGTCAGACAGAGCTCAGAGAACGGCCTGACCTGATACAGCTGAGCTCTGTCTGGCCCCATATCCTGTCTCCAGCAGCAGCAGATGCTGGGGGAGGAGAACAGACTGAGGGTTCGGTGATACTTTCTCTGTACTTTCACCCTGCCCTGATACATAGTGGCTGGCTCAGTGGCTTTCTGAGTAGTTGATCCTTCAGCCCTTTGGAAGTTCTTTCCTTTTTCTTTCTGAATTTCAGCCCTCCCATGCCTGGGGCTCTGCAACAGCATCTTGCAGCAGGTCCCTGCTGCGCAGCACTGCCAAGTGTGGCTGTTTTCTCTGTGCAGGTGAAGAGGCATTGAGTGGGTCCCCAGTCTCCTTCTCTGCCCTCTGTGGCATTCTTCTGTCATGTCCATTTTCCCCTTTCAGCCTGTTTTTGGACTAAAGAAATGCTTATTTCTCACTTGAGCATCCTTGTGCTCCTGGTCCTACGCAATTCTCCAGTGTTCTGAGGGCCATCCCTGTGCTTGTGTGTGGACCCATTGGTCTTCTCTGCCTCCTACCCCGTTTCTTTTCTCCTTGGCTGTCCTGCTTTTGCAGTGAGACCAGGAAATCCTCTTCCAGCCACATGGTACCTCTTGCAGTAAAGTGACATCACTCCAAGCCCTTTTCCTCCCTTCCCAGCTCTCCTCAATGCTGACAGCTTTTTCAGGTGGGAGCAAGAGCTTCACGGAAGCTCTGTGTTGGTGAGACCTCCTTCTGACAACACGCCCCAGTGTGTCCTTGGCTCCTTAGGTGGCACCAAGGCTTTTGGCCCTCAGTGTCTGCAGCACTGCACTCACAGTGCTGTTGTGTTTGGTTTCTGGGAGGAATGTGTCCAGGTAATTCTGAGGGAAGCAGGGAAATGTAACTTAAGTGATCTGCTAAATAGAGTCTTTCTTGCAATGGAGAGGAGCCATTCCCGCTGGGAGAATTATTTTAATCCATATACTTTCTCCCATTATGGTGGGAACTTAACTGCTCAAGAAGCATTCTTTCAAAGGGCTGAAACACTTGAGCTGAGGGGGAAATCCCTTAGCCCTTTCTGGTGCAGCCCTTGTCACTCTCATGCCTTCTGCAGATGATGAGGAACAGTCAGGGTCCAATTTTCCAGTGTTCTCATGGTGAACCAGGCCCCTCGGTTGGGGAGCTGAGATCAGCAGCAGAGTGCCAGTTTCCCTGTCCTGCACTGAACTGCTAAGGCTTTTGGTTGCCCTACCAAGGTACTGAGCTCCAAAATTAGGTCCTGGGACCAAAAATAACTAAATTAAAACCTATAAATTTTTCTCTCAACAAGCAGAAAATCTCAGGGCTGGAAACCAAGGGACAGCATGTGCCCAATTCTTAGGTAAAAAAGCAATCGCTATTTGCTTGGTTTAGTATTGCAGCATTCACCAAAAGGGGCCTAATGTGGAAAACTACCTGGATTGGGCCAGGTTGTGTTGGTGGTGTAGTGGTCTGAGAGGCCACCTCGTCCTCTGTTCCCACAGTTCAATCCCATTGGCTTCCTTTGGCCTTATCCCCCTTTCCCAGGAGAGCCTGGTTGGCTGCATGTAGGTCTCTCTCTCAGGAGACCTTTGAAGCCCAAGGTTGTATAAGCCCTGTGCAAACAATAAAGATCCCAGGGGTCTTTTCCAGACAGTAGCATGTCCTGCTGTCCTTGACCTAAATATCCCAGCGGTAGTGGAATTTAGGCCCCTGGTGCTGGCACACCAGCACTCTCCTGTAAGCTGGCAGTGGCATTTCAGCTTGCCTAATGTCAGTAAACTGGTGCTGTCGAACAGCTCTGTAAATAACTTGGGACGCAAAAAGGAAAGCTAAAAGCTCTCCTGAAGTGAGTGAGCTTAGAGAAGAGCAGGACTCTCCCCCAGCAGGGAGAGGGGCAGAGCATCTCAGTGGGGCTGGTGGGGCTCCACATGCAGAGGAGGGGAGTGGATTTGTTGGTTGTCTGCTGGGTCAAGCAGCAAAGGCATCATGTGGATGGTGCCTTGGGCACCTGGTGCCCGGAGCCTTGAGCCCTTCCCACTGCATCACCTGGGCTTGGTGACACAATGGGATCTAGGGGAATGTGTCTTGATGGGCTTGATTTTTGGTTGTTGGTCCTATCCTGGTGGTAAGTTGAAGCTCTGAGGCTTCCTGAAGGTGAGGTGACCTTTGAAGTAGAAGTCTTACAAGGAGCAGCTGAGGGAGGTGGAGTGGCTTAGCCTGGAGAAAAGGAGGCTCTGGGGGGACCTTCTCACTCTTGACAACTCTCTGACAGGAGGGTGGAGCCAGGTGGGGATCTGGCTCTGCTCCTAGAGTACTCATCCCTGGGGGGATTTAACAAACATGCAGATTTGGTACATGGATGCATGAGTCAGTGGTGGCCTTGGCAGTGCTGGGGACACAGTTGGACTTCATGCTCTCAGAGAGTTTTTCCAACCAAAATAATTCCATGGTTCTGTGATCCTTGTAAAGCTGACAGTGGGCACTGCAGGCTTGAGCCTGGGCTGCACTTCCTGACTGGGCTGTGCCCCAGGTTTCAGAGTGAGGGGGAAGGCACTGGCTTGCATTTTTCACTTCTTGTTTTTGAGAGCAGGACCACCAAGCTGCACAGCGCAGTCCTGGAGGTGTGTACTTAGGACCTCAGGGGATAATGGGCTATGGGGAACTGTTGACAAACTTCTGCCCACTTTGGGGGTGAATAAGACCCTCCAAAACTGGATTTGGGTTGTTCTCCAGCAAACCAAACACACCTGGGCAGGAAGAAATCCTGAGGACTGGGAGGGCCCTGGACCACTGCTGTGCTCAGGGCTGGAGCTTGCTGCTGGCCAAGGAGTGTCGGAGAGGATTGGGATGGATCAGAGAGGATCAGAGTGGATCCTGAGGCTTATTGACTGCAGTGTGACTCGAACTGTAAAGGAAGGGATTTGGCATTCAGCTTGCTTAGTGCTGTGCCAGAGCCCTCATTAGTTGAAGTGCTGGTACAAAGAAGCTTTTGTGGAGCCCTGGGTGCCTCCTAGACCCCAGCGAAGGTCTGGGAGCTGCCGTCTGCGTTCTCCTACCGCGGCGCTTCCCAGGCAGAACGCAGAGACAGAAAGCGCAACTGTCCTGATCTTTTGATGCCAAAAGATGTTAAATCTGGAGGTGGGGGGGGGAGGCTCCTTTGCAGCTTGCTTGCAGAAGGAGCGTAAAGCTGGGATTTTCCATGCACACTATCCCTGCAGCTTTGGGAATGCAGTTTTTTGATGAGGTTAAACCTCTGGCTTCCCTACCTATTGCTACAGCACCCACACTGGAACCCTGAGGAGCAGAGGGCTCTGCTCTCTTAATATCATCTTAGAAGCTGGGTTTTTTTTTAGCTTTAGCTGTTGTTCAGCTCAAGCTGAAGCGTGATAGCAGATTTTTGGGGTGCACAGACCTTCCTGTGGCTTGAGGCACTTTGGGTTCTCATCTGGAGGGCTAGTAGGCAGAAGTTCTGGAAGTCTGTATTCCAGTAAATCTGTATTCTGTTGTGTGTGCTGGTGTCTTTGGGTGAGTGTCGCCTTTCTGCAGCAATGCAGAACGGGCTCTGCCATCCCCCTGCCTGCCTGGCACTACTCGATGGTTTCTGCCCTGCTGGGCTACATGCAGCCCTTCTAGTGCTGAGAGGACAGTATGCAGGTGTGGTGCAAGGTGCTTCCTCAGGAGGGAAAGGGGATTTGCGATAGTGTGAAGGCTTGGAGACTGCCAGGGGTCTAATGGGCCACCCTAGGTGGGTGACAAAAGTGTTGCCACAGCAGGAGGATGGTGGCTGCTGACATGGTGCTGGTTCCCAGCAGCCCTATGCTACCTGCAGCAGTAGTTTCAGGGGGACAGGTTGTGGGCTGCTTCTCTCATCCTTCCTCAATATCACCCTCCCCACTCCCTGGCGAGCCCAGTGAGGTGCTTTGAGTCAAGCAAAGCTGGCTCTGAGCTACGGGCAGATCTAAATGGGACCACAGTGGGGCCAAAGCTTGCCTGAGGTAGGGACCATCTCCCACCAGGCTTCATGCCCTGGCAGTGCTGGCACTGGGAGGTGCAGGAAGGCATCTGTTTTGGAGCCCCCAGCCCCAGGGCAACATTCACAGTGGAGCAGGGGGGACCAGTGCTTGCTGCAGTGGGGCCAGCTGCCCCTGGCAAATACGTGCCAGCAGCAGCTTCTCTTCCTGAATGTCCTGGTGCCTCTCTGAGTCCTCACAGTGTTGGGGCCATAGGATTTATGATGCTGATGGATGGCACTTGCTCTCTGCTACTGTTAGGGAGCAGCAGCCTGGATCCAAATGTCTGCTTGTTGTAGTAAATGCTGGCTGGATTGACGGTGTGCAGAGCATCTCCTGGCAGGCCCTGCTTTCTGCATGTGGATCTGGATAAGGCATGCCGAGTGCCTGCTTTTTCTTTTCCTACTTGCTCCAAACTTCATTGCTACTTAGTGAGTTCTTTCCACTCTTGGCAACCTCTTGAGCTTGAAGACAGTTTCATGTATCACATAGGGCCTCTGACAGTAGTTAAACATGGAGCTGGGGTGTCAGCTTGCTGCCAGGGTGGCTCCATACACCATGCCCTCTGCTTCCTCATTCAAGTGGTAGAAGGTCTCATGGAAGGGAGAGGCTGTCTCTAGCAGTTGGGATGTGCTTGTGGGGTCTGCGGGATGTGTTGTGATGGCAAGGTGCAGACAGGATGGGACTGCTGGAGATACCTCCCTCAGGAGCAGCTTTGCGTAAGGGAGCCGGTCTGGGTCTCCCTTTCTGCCAATGCTGGGTTGGTTGCTTCAAAAAGTTTGTTGCCAGCCCAGCTTTCTCTCCACACCATCCCCTTTGGCATCAGCCAGTCCCACTGCCGCTGCAAAGCTTTGGCTATGGTGGTTGTTTCTCTTCTCACCCACCTCCACATCTGGCCTGACATGTTTTCCTTAAAGCTGCCTAAATAATTCACCTTGACTAATAGCAAACAGCAGTACCAGCTCTGGAGGAAGCTTTCTGGGAGTGCCAGTGATGGGAGGGCATCTGCTGTACTGGCCACTGAGCCAAGTCATCCTTGACTGCTAGATCCATATATCCTGGACTTCCCTTCCTGAGAGGGCAAGGATCCTGCCTTGGAAAGTTGAACTGCTCCAGGCTGAGAGAATCACTTTAATTGAGTTGTTCTCAAAATCCTTGGAATTTTTTCCTTCTTATGGGGGAAGAAAGAGGTCCACTGGGAATATGCCACATCCATTCCCTCCCATGACACTTTCCCACTTCTGCTCCTCCTCGGCCTCAGGCTGAAGAACGGCTGCTCCCATGTTGCTGTGTCTTTTCCTCAACTTTTGCATGCTTGCACCAAAACTCATCAGTGAAGAGGAATTTGGTGAGCTGCCCTGCTTCTTCTCAGCTCAAACAACCAGATCTTTTGGTCTGTTTGGTTCCTGCTCTTCGTTTGTGTCCAGCACTATGATCACAGAGCTGGTGCTGCAGCTGTTGAGGTCCAAGGACAGAAATGTGCTCGGCTGAGTGTCCACAGAGTGAGGATTGCTGTTGCCATTTCCACATTGCTCAGCTCATCATGCATCACCAACCCACGAAGCTGGGAATCCTGGAGTAAGAAATGCTCAGAAATCTGTGTATGGGGCTTGACATGCGGCTCAGACATCCAGCATGCCCACAAGGGACAACACTGCCACCTCTCAGGGGGTCTTGTCCCCTTGTGCTGCTGCTGAGGGTCTCACCCTGCATGTAGGGAGTGGCTCCGGTCCTAGGGACAGCGCAGCCGTGCTGCGCCATGTGGCTCTGAGGAGTGGGAAACAGATCGGCTGCTTCTCGATGGTGCATTGTTAAAGGTTTCACTTCCCCCAAAATGACACATTGCGAGCAAAAATAGAACAAGACAGAACACATAGACCCACCCCCATCATCCCCACCACCCAGCAGCCAAGTGCACGCAGTGCCAAACCCTTGGGTTTAAAAGCTGGTGCTTTGTCACTCTCCTTCCCCTCTGCCCTTGCTACCACCTGCCCCAGCCCAGCAGGCATTCAAGCAGTCCGGTGAGTGACCGTCGTAGCAGCTGTACTGCTGGGACAATCACCACCCAACCCCTGTGGGCTGGATCTGGCCTCCCTCTTCACCTGGTGGGTCTGGGGATGAGAGCAGGAACCGTGGCGTTGGTGCAGGAGGTTCTCTCACCTGCTGCACAGTGGTGCTCTTGAGACAACATGACAGGTGCCTTTGGCCAGGAGAGCCTCCTCTAGTGTGGTAGCATGGCTTGGCCCAGCATGCTGTGAGCCAGAGCTGCCTCCTGTAAATGGTGAGGGAATTTACCTCCCAGCCAAGGAGCAGGGTCCAATTCTGGAGTGCCACTGGTGTGTGCTAAGCACAGTTGGACCAAGCAGAGATCTGGTTGGAAAACCTCCAGGAAAGGAAGAGTTGCTCCAGGAGGTGGTAGAGCTGTCAGCTGTTTGTCAGCAGTGCCTAACAAGGCTGTGGCCTGCCTTCACCACCCTGCATCCTCCATGGCTCCAGAGCTGGCAGTTACACTGGCAGTGAAATTACCCAGGCTTTGTGAGTCCCCCAGTGATCCTGTTCTGGGGGTACAAAGCCCATTGCATGAATTTTTAACATTAGAAATGAAGCTGAAGCAGAGGCTGGTGGTGTCTTAGGAAAACAGATGGAGGGATTTGGACTGGATGTTGGGGAGGAGTGGAGAAGTGATGGCACTGGAGCTCACACCCCCAGGACAAGCAGCCATGGCTGAAGGGAGGTTTTGACACAAGCAGGAACTTCTCCCCCTGAAGCTAGATGAGGGGCTGCAGGGCTGGGGCAGTATGGCTGAGCTTGTCTGGTGAGCTGCACGTGATGGCAGAGGTCGCAGTGATACCATCACCCAACCAAGCTCCAGTTACGGCACAGTAACAGCTCTGGAGAACGACAGAGCTGTCCCACAGGGACAGTCGGGCTGGGAGTAAGGCTGCTGTCACCTGCACAATGCCTATGCTGTGCAGGGAGACATTGGACAAAGTCCCTACAGAGCAAGTCCTGCCTCAGTTTCCCTGTCGCACAGTTAACACTGGCTGTGAGGCTGATGAATCTACTTGTGCTCTCATGGGCAGTGAGACTGTGTTTGGTAAGTTCTGAGTGGGGCTACAACATCTGAACTGCCTGGCTGGGATCTGCTCCGCTCCAGTGCTCTTCTCCTGAGGAAGAGAAGGCACATCCAGAACAGACCTGGTGGCTTTGTGACAGCAACTTACTGCTGTATTTATCCATGCTGAGGCCGTGTGGCTTTTGCTGCTGGCATCTCACCATGTGTGCCTTTGTACCAGTGGATTTCTCCCATCTTTGATGATCTGCATCTGGTCTCACAAGCCTTGGCTGGGCATAGGCCTACTGCTAGCTACCTCCTGCTCCCTTTTGAGTTTTTCCCAGGAGAGGTTGGGAAGGGAACAGCCCAGGGGAAACAGCCACTTGATGATTCTTGTCTGGTTCTTTTGTGATTGCAGGGAGCCACAGACACTTGAAATGGCAACTCCCCGCTTCCCCCAGGTGTCTTGATGGCAGGTTTGGGAGGAGTCAGGATGGGCTGTGCCTTGGCCAGCATGGCCACTAAGCCAGAAAGCAGGGCTTCTCATGGAGGGAGGCTGCAGAGAACTGGAGGGTGCTGCAGGTGGGACTGTGTGGTGTCGAAACCCTCTCCGTGTCCCTGAAGGTCACGGAAGAACAGAAAGTGGCCCACACTGCTTAGAAGGAAACATTCTCTTAGGAGGAAAAAAACCCAGCTGGGTTTAAAATCGGGTCAGATTTGTCCTCTGGTTTGCCATGTGGCCTCATGGCCAACCTGGGGTGGAGGGCAGGAGTCACATGAAGTGCTGTGCTGTGCCTGGGCAGGCCCCACAGTGTGGGTAAACATCCTGCGAGGTCATTTAACCAGCCAAGCTGCCCCAGGCTGCACACAGACACTCCTCCCTGCCAGGGGCTGATGCAGGGTGGTCTCTGAGACAGTTGTGCCTTGAGAGCCAAGCTGGGTGCCACCACTGGGCTGTTCCTAGGTGGGGACCAGGAGACACATGAGACAATGCCTGGGGGAATGCCACCGCGTTTCAGCACATCTGCTTCCCACGGGGGTGAGCGCAGGGCCCTGAAGACCCTGTCACCACAGCCCCTGTCACCAGGCCCCTGGTTGTCTGCACCATTCAGCTTCTCGCCCTCCAGCCTGTTTGACTCCTACAATCCGGGGGCGGTTGGGAAGCGACAGCTGGAGCCAACGCACCAGCCCGGTGCGCGCTGCCATGCCAACCCTGTTTCCATGGCAATGGGCACCCAATGGGTGACTGCCAGGCAAGGCCAAGATGCCCGAAAAATTATGCGGTGCCCCCTGAAACGGCCAGCTGAGGCTGGGAGCCTGTGAACGCCGCTGGTCCCAGTACTGCCTTCAGTGCCTGGGAGCAGATCAGAACCAGCCCGGTCCACAGGTGTAACACAGCAGGTGAAACCCTTGGTGCACCCAGTGAAACTGTAGAGGAAAAAAAAAAAGGGGAGGTATGCACAGCCACAGTGACAGCCCCCTCTGACTGTCTTACAGCCTAATTTAATTTAAATAGATGGCTCTTACATAACCCCTCAGGGCACCATGTAGCTGGAGCCAACCCCACCCCATATTAGTGAGGGCCCCCCAGAGTGGGGGTGCCAGGAAGGCAGTGGGGCGCAGGAAGATAGGCTCCCCAGGGCTGTCTGAGCCCTGGAGCTGCTCTTTACCAGCCCCCCGTTTACATAAGTCCCTGAGACCCATGTTTATCCAGCTCTACATTGAAGCCTAGGTGGGTATCAAAACATTTTAAAATAACTCTGCCTTTTGTTAGCACCACAGATATCTTTAGAAGAGATTTGATTTTATTTGAAAGCCCTCTCTGTGAGGGTTCAGTGGAATAGATCCCCATCCCAGCAGTTTAAAGGGATATGGGTGTGGGGATCTCCTTTCTTGGATGGAAACACTGTATTGATTATTGCTTATCGATCTCATAAACCCCATCCTATCCCTGCAGCCGTCTCCTCAGCTTTTCTCACATTTCCACAGCTGAAAGAGGCAGTGTTATGCCCAGAGTGTTGCTCATGATTCACTTGTCCAGGCACCCTGGGATGGCGCTTGAGGCATCCTGGTCCCCAGCTACATCACCTCCATGTAAACAATTGCTCTGGTCATAACAGCTGGTGGTTTTCCCAAACATTAAAATCAGGGTGAGTACTACCCGTGCTGTGTTTTCATGGTGAACTCAGGGCACAGCTGTAGGCCACCACCTCTGCAGCCATGACAGTGGCTTGGGGGACAGCTCACACCCCTCACGTGCCATGGTCCCTGCTCCAGCTGTGGTGAGAAGTGGAGGGAATGAGGAACCTTGTACTGGAGCAGAGGGGGCCACAAAAGCACCCTGGGGCCACTGGGAGCCAGCTCTACATCTTTTGGGCAGCCAAACCATCATGTGTCTCACTAGCTGTCTTTTCAGCAGCCTGACTGCTCCTGCAGCACACTGGGGAGAGGGGACTATGAATCACCCACAGTGGGCAGGGTGGCTGTGCTCCCTCTGTCCTGTGGCTGCTTACCTGGACCTGCTCCCTTCCATAGAGCCAGCAGTGAGGGAGAGACTGGGCAGGAGCCCAGTGTTGGAGGTACTCCAGGAGGGCTGAGCAGAGGCTATGCCCTCCAGTTTGGTTTCTTGCATTCTGCTCTCAGGCGTCCTGCTTTCTCCAGGGTCTGATCTCTCTGACATTTAACATGTCACCCCTTTCTCCCCCCACCAGGAGACAGGAGCAGTTCCAGACAAACCCTGACAGCTACAATGGAGCTGTGCGAGAGAATTACACTTGGTCCCAAGACTACAGCGACCTGGAAATTAAAGTGCCTGTGCCCAAGCACATTGTCAAAGGCAAACAGGTAAAGTGGTGTTGGTGGCATCTCTTTAGCATTTCCCTTTCCATCAGGGTGCACAGCTCTCCCAGGAAACTGTGTTTGGAGTGGAAAGGCTCCTTGTCCTTTGTACTGAAGGTCCAGGATGTCGTTGTGCCTTTTTATCCAGTGTGAGTCTGGTAGGGACTGAGATCCCAGCCTGTCCATGTTCCTGTTGTGCTGCAGTGTCCTCTGCTCCATCCTAGCTAGGTTCCCTGGCACTGCCTCGCCCTTTCTGTGCTTTTTCTCTCTGCTTCCACTACCTGCATACTCACATGTCTGTTTCAGAGCCTGGCTGGGGATGGATGCCCTTCCTCAGTTGTTCTGGCTCTGAGTGTCTTCTGCCTTCTGTTTGGAAGCAGGAGCTGCTGGAACAGCTCCTCTGGCACTGGGGAGCTGGATCAGGCACAGCCCCTGTGTGGCTTGGCCTGCTCTAGATGGAAGGGAGCTGGCCTGGGCTGGAGGCTGAGGGCCAGCCCCTCCCCCCTGGCTGGCTTTGTGCACAGAGGTCTTTCCTCTCTCTTTGGCTCAGGCAGGAAGTTCCCTGTTCTGCTTGTGGTCACGTTGTTTATCCTGCACCACTTCTGTTCCCTCCTGGTCAGGGACCCAGAAGAATTGTGCCCATGGCTGACCTTAGTCAGACCTAGAAGTTTGAACCAAGAGCTGCCCTTCCCTCTGTATTTTTCCATTTGGGAAGCCTGCGCTCCCCCACCTCCTGCTCTCCTCTGCTTCCAGGGTGGCTGAAAGGAGCTGGAGTTTGTCACTGGCTTCAGCCTACACAGCTCCTCAGCATGCCAAGAAATGTCACTGGCAGCAGCAGCAGCAGCCCAGGCCAGAGGGGTGAGGGGGCACATGGCTTCCACAGGCACAGCAGGGCACCAGGAAAATACATTCCTCCCAGCAGTCTCTAAAACAAACCCAGGCTGTTTCTTGAAAAGATTCTGAGGTGTCCAGATGGATATTCCATCCTTCTGCATCATACTTCAGTCATGATTCCTCTCCCTGATTGGGGAAGTTTCCTCCATGCCAGGGGAATTGTGTCATTGCCAAAAACCCCACACAGGGCTCTGTCTGCTCCATCCTTGGCCATGGAGAGGTTCAGGAGCCTGCAGGAGCTCACAGGGGTGGAGACAAGATATGGTTTCCTGACCTTTCCTTGGTTCAAGACTGTTGCCATCGCTGTGGAAGAGTCCCTGCACCTCAGAGTGGGCAAAAGGGGTTTCAAGACACCCCCTTCCCATGCCAGTGCCTGTGGTATGGCTGTGCCTACCCTTGCCCCAGTAACTACCCACGTTGCCCTCTTGAAGCAATTGGTTGTTTGGATGCTGGACTTTCCTTCTCCTTGCACTCTTCTTCCTGGTGTTTTGTTCATCCATCCTTTTTGGGACTTCTCTTGGCAGCTGAGTTTCCGTTTCCAAATGATGCTATGTATTCCCAGCCTTGGGGGAATGAACAGACGGGCTGGATCTTGGGCCAGAGCAGGAGGACTCAGAGCAAAGCTCCATGGACTTGGGACATATTATCCATGGATACTTGCACAAAAGCAACATTCACCTGCATTCACACAGCTTCAGATTTTAAAAAAATTACCAGGCTTTTGGCTTCTGCCTGCCAAGGCGAGATTAAAAATTTCCCCATTTGGTCCCTGGGCTCAGAGTGCACCAACTCTAATGCTGCTCACAGTCTTCCTTATGACACTTTTTGGGATTCAGGCTGTTGCTATGGCACATTTTGCTCTGGTGAGCCTAAAGTTTCCCTGTATAGAGTTCAGGTGTCCTTGGAGCAGGAATGGGCAATTGGGTAGGTGGGAGCATCTTCCTCCATGGTCCCCACCTCTGATCTACTTACGGGCTCAACAGAAGCCCATGGATCTGAGTGCTTAAATAGAGATAATGACTCCAGGCCTCTCTCTTTGCTGGACTCAGAGGAGACAAGCTCGATTCCTCTCTCAGTTTATATTTGCTTGTTTGAGCTGTGTGGGCAGGCATGGGCGTTCAGTGTGCACAGAAATCACTGTGGTAAAGAGGCCACAGCACACAGACAAGAGCTGGCTTTCCTTGGGAGAAACCCAGTGGTTTGGGGAGCAGAGGTGCTTGCAGGGAGCATGTGGGGAGGGACAAGCAGCTTCAGAGCTGGCAGAGTGCTGTGGGTTGCACTTGGCCTTCCCTCATGTGTGGGCTGTCCACAGATACCACCTCGTGCACACGAGTCCTCAGACATGTCCCTCCATGCATGGAGGAGCAGGGCTCTCCAGCAGGGGATGTGCTGCCTCTGTCTCGACTCCTGGGGGTCTGGTGTGCTGGGTGGGACCTTCTTGCTAGGTGCAGGTAGAAGCAGGTGTTGCAATTGCTTCTCATGTTGGCTGCTTGCACAGCGAAGTGGCCAGGTGAAGTCTTCCCAGTGTGGATCTCTTCTTCCATTTGGGTTTCTCTGCTCCCTCTCCCAATGTGTGGCAGGTCCCAGAGCCAGCTAAAAGGTGTCCCTTGGCTCCACCGGATATCTTGTGCAGCCACTTGTGAATAAAACTCCTTTCACATTTGGTTGTTCTTGTCCATGTGGATCCCACAGACACAATGCTGTGCCTGTGCCTTCCATGTCTCCACCTTTCCTGGCCCTCCACACCCCAAAGAATTTCCCCCCAGAAGGTGACTTGGGAGTCACCTTGCTTTTTTCCCCTTGGTCCTTTCTGGGTGGGCCCTGTACCATGCTGAGAGCCCAGCAACATCAGTAGCCTTGTCCTTGCACCCAGGGACCTGAGTGGATGGTGGAAGTGGAGGGCAGAGCCTCATCCCCATGCCTCATCTTTTCAGTAAGGAGTCAGCACTGGGCTGGAAGGAGCTGCTCCATGGAGGGACCCTCCTCTGGAGGTGTTTTCATCCAAGGGCAGCTGCTCTTGTGTCCACAGCCACATGTGAAGTGACAGCCTGTTGTCCTCTCCCATCCTCACATCCCTTCCCCGATCTGCTGTGAGCACAGTCCTGCTCCCAGCCATTGCACTGGAGCTCAGTCCCTGTGTTGTGTGTGCTGGGCCTCCTCTGCCCCTGCCAGAGCACACGGCAAGTTTGGGGGCTGTACTTGGGTGACATCAGTCAGACACAGCCGCGGGTCCCTGGCTGAAGCAGCTCTGCCTGTTTTCTGCCTGTGTGGAGCTAGTGAGCTGCTGGAAGTCTCCTAGGTAATGGATAATGTAATAACATTTCAAATGAGATCTGCAGAGCAGGAGGAAGATCTGGGGGAACTCTGGGAGAGAATGCAGGCAAATCTCACTGCAGTCTCCTCCTCTCGGGCCAGCGCTGAGGGCCACAATCCTGCCCCTTCTCAGCCAGGTCCTCCCTACATCCCCTGGCTTGGCACGGGCACTGGTGGCAGCACCTCAGGGCCAGAGCAGACAAGAGAGAACATATGGTCTCTACAGAGACCAAGGGTACTGCGTGCCTGTCACAGCCTGCCTCTGTCTCTCCAGGGAACAGCCATGTCACCTGCATGGCAGGTCAGAGCAGGCCTCCCCATATGGCTGCTGTGGGCGGGAACTGGCCCCATTCCTGGGTATGGAGCTGTCCCTGTGTCAGGGAGCTGGGGAAGCGTGCTGCAGCATTCCTCCTGCACACGGCCCCTCCTCGCACACCCAATGGGAGGCCTGGGCTCAGCCCAGTGCTGGCTCCAGCAGTGGATGCAGAGCCAAGGAGCATGCTTACAGCATGGTGCAGCAAAGAGGGGATGACCTGCTGCAGCCCTGGTCATGCCAGCTTGTCACAGTGACAGGCAGGCACATGCCTGAAGAGCTCTCTCACAGCAAGTAGGTGCCCAACCGTTGAATGCTGTTTGGAGTCCTGTAGCATTACTGGTCTTCTTTGAAGGGAAACTGAGGCATGGAGTAGAACCAGCTGCCTTGAATCCTCCAAGAGTCCCCCCCAGTTGCTGGACTGTACTGCTTTACCTTTCCTGGAGAGGTTCCCTCTCTCCTCCAAACTGTCACTGTTTACTATGAGAGAACAGTGAGATTCCCACCCTGCTGCTACAGGCAGGCCTGGAAGCTCTTCTCTCTCTCATCCCCTGCAAGTGCACTTGACCCCAAACCCCAGCTCGCACAGTGAGATACAGAAGCCTTCCAGATTATTGTCTCTCTCTTTGTTTCCAGGTGTCTGTGGATATCAGCAGTGGTACGATTTGTGTAGCAGTGTTGGAGGGAAGCAGCCAACATGTCCTCATGGAAGGGAAACTCACCCACAAGATCAACACAGAAAGTTCCCTCTGGAGCCTGGAGCCTGGGAAGTGTGTTTTGGTAAGGGTGGTCTACACCAGATGTGACTCCTTGGCTCATAGCTCTGCCACGCTTGACCTAGGAAACTGGAGCAGCTGGAAGTTTTAGCCAGCTCTGGATGTGTCTGGCTTTGCCGATCTGATGTCTGGCTAGTGCTGCCCTTGCCTGTGTGCTGTGCCTTGCCTCCTACTCCTGAGTTGCCTGTCAGGGTGCTGGCTGGGCAGCAGGACTGCCAGACTGGGCAAAAGGGTCCCCAGCTCCAGCTGAGGGGGGCAGCACAGCCATTACTTGAGGGTGGTCACTGTCCTCAGTCCTGGCATGGGGCCCTGCACTGCAGTGCTCGTCCTGCACCCCCGGCCTTGCTGACCCTGTATTCCAATTCTCCTGGCCCCACTCCGACCCCAGCATCTTGGCCTGGTGCCTGTTCCCCACCACTCCTTTCTGTCCTGCTGTGGGATTCCTACTTGCCCTATTTGATGTGGACACTGTGGCTCCTCCTCTGCTTCCAGCAGGCCTGTGGTTTGCTGTGTGCCTGTTGTCCCAAATCATCCCTGTCGAGGTGGTCTCAGGGCTGCTGGTGCCCAGCTGTGTATTAATGGTGGGTTCCCAGCCCCAAGCGTCATTTCTGATGTACTCCAGATGTGCAGGCTGAGGGTGTGAGTTCAGCTGTGTTCACAGCTGGAGCTGTTGCAGAAGTTCTGCCCATCCACCCTGAGATCTTGAGTGTCAAACAGTTTCCAAAGTTTATATGCCAGTTTGGGGGCCAGGATTGTGCTAGGAGCAAGATTTTGCTACCTGTGACCATCTTTGCCCTATCGTTTTACATCCAGAGGCTTTTCCAGGAGAGTTTCAGGAGTCCCAAGGCTGTTGTGAGACCCAGGAGGGGAAACATGCCATCCCTGGGAGGGAGGGAGTTGGATCCAAGTCTTTCTCCCTGTGGCACAAGGGTGGCAGGAGAGGAGCACCCAAATCCAAGCCCTCACAGTGGAAAATGGAGTGGGAATGTGCTTCCAGAGTCAGGAAACCTGTGGATGGTGTGTGGGGAGGCTGCACACTGCTACTTGACCACTGCTGATCTGCAATGATGTACCACGAGTAACAGGCTGGTGCCAAAAGGGTGAGTGAGGTCCCTGCAAGAGAGAGGAGCTTCTCCAATGCTGCTAGGCCATTGAAGGGATGTGCTAGTGGCATCCTTAACCTGCATTTTGTAAATATTCATAAACATCTTGAAAATTAGCTTATCTGGGACAAAGAAAGAATCCTGGAGAGGCATAAACCCATTGAAGAGGAGGTGGCCCAAAGGGTGGCTGCTCCACAGTGTGGATGGAAGTCTGGAAGTCCCCAGTGGGTGTTTCCAGGATCAGCAAGGGAGGCAGTGTCTCTTCAATACCCGTCAGAGGCTGGGAGTGGCACGGGTGGAGTGAGTCTCAGTGCCTCCTGGAGCGGCCGTGGGCAGCGTGGGGAGCAGAGCAGGCCCATCACCCCCAACCCCAGAGCTGGGTCTTGCCCAAATAGCACGAGCCCAGGCTTGTGAGGATCTCCAGCTGGCTGCCAACATATTGATGGTGGGATGAGATCTTGCTTGAAGAATTGTAAGGTAACTGGAGCAGCGTGAGTAATTCTCGCCCAAGAGCTTCTCCCTTTTCCGTGCGCTGAGTAGCCAGGAGTGGTTTGCGCCTCCTCCTGATTCATTCATCAGGGGACACCCACCCTTGTGGGAATGCATTGCTTCATTCAGTGCCTGGATGGGGCCACTGGGGTTTGTTTTGAGCTTATGGGGCATATGGACCCTCTGTGTGCCCCAGTTTGTGCATTGCTTTGTTGAGCTCCAAATGCAGCAGTTTGGCTGTCTCTCTCCTGCAAGGTGCTGCAAGGTGCCACCTGGCTTCCCTGTGGGACCCAGGGATGGCGTTCCCTGGCAGGGTGTGGACTTAGCCAAAACTGAACTCATCCAGTGCCAGCGCTGGTGTTGTCCGAGGAGATCCTGCCTGCCTTGGGGACTGCTTGGGGCACCTTGGTGGCTGTGCCCATGCTGTATGTTCGTGGTCTGTGAATTAAGGCGATCCCTGTGCCAGAACTTGGTCTTGGCGCCAAGGAGGTGGAATCTCTCTTGCTTGGTCCTGTCTGTCTGAAAAGGTCTCAGTTCTGTGTAGAGAGGCCGTTGAGTCCGTGTCCTCTTGCAGGACATGTCAGGGATCATCAAGACACGGAGATTCTTCAGGAGGCTGCTGTAACAGCTTTTTCACTGTCCTCAGCCTCCCTGGCCTCCTCCCACCTCCCTTCTGGGATGCCATTCACAGGTGCGCCATGAGCAGACTCCCTTCTCCTCCAGCTCTTATCCTGGGAAGATTATTTTGCCTTACAACCTGTCCTAGCTCAGCTTCCCCCATCCTGCCTGGTGTTCTTATTCACATATCCTCCTCATTATGTCACTCGCAGTCCAGCAGCCCCAGAACTCCCCTCACCAGCATTCAGAGACCACTCTGCCTTCCCCCTCCTGCTCCATGGAGCTCTCCAGCTGGAGCTCAGCCTGACACGAACATGTTTCTCATCTCATCCTTTGGCACACCCATATGCATGGCAGCAGAATCCAGCTGGCATTGTTCTGCAGTGGAGTGCTCTCCTAACGTGGGGCGGGGGCCTGTCCATAGCTCCTGCTTGGGATGATGTCCCAGGACTGTGCCCCTGCCTGTGGCGTGCCACACGGTACCCTGGTCCTGGGTGTCATCCCTGTGCTCTCCCTTCTCTGTCACACCCGCTCGCTTGCTGAAAGCAAGATTAAAATAACCTCACTGTTTTTAGCAATCCCCACTGGGTGTTGTGCACAACTCCTTTTGGTATTATTTTCGTTGTGGAGGATTTTTCTCCCATTCCTTCTCTTTTTCTCTTCCTCTCAGCCTTTGTTTTCCACACTTGGGCTTTTGTCAGCAAGTCCTGTCTTGAATGTTTATTACAGTCATGGCTTGTCATCCCATGAGCCACGAGGCAGAGGGGAAACAACTCAGTGGTGCTCAGCCCTGCCCTCCGCTGCTGAGAATGGCATTGCTGCCTCCTCTGTCCCCCTAAACACCTCCCAATTACTTTTGAGGTGACTTTGGCTGCTACGGTTCCAATAGGAAAGCAAGCAGGGGGAGGTTGTCTTCCCAAGACCTACTTACACCCCTTGGCAGCATCTCTCCGGGTTTGACAAGGTATTTGGGATCAGAGGGGAAACCTTGTGCTACCGCAAAACCCAGCACCGACAATGAGGGGTTGTGACCTTCCCAGTAGGGTGTGGAGATGGGACATGACGCTGTGTCCATGCCAGTGATGCCTGTCACCTGCTGGAGGGTCTGTCCTGCTGAGTGTCCCATTGTTCCTGCAGCAATCATCCTTGCAATCCATCGTTACCCTGGTGCTTTTCCAGGGAACAGCCCATCCCAACGTATCTGAGAGCTTCTATCTTGGACATTGGCCGTGGCAAGTGAGCGCTTCAGCATGAGGACACTGCCAGCTTCGGATACAGCATTGGGATATGCCTCCTGCAAGCCTTCTTCTCCTCAGGCCACCGTTGCACAGGCCATTCCCGCCTCCCTGTGCACCCCAAAAGACTCAGCTGAGCTTTTACCCCATTGGGACTCACCAGGCAGAGCCGAAATCTGGCTGAGGGCATGGGCACACCACAGACACCTCATCCTTCCTCTGCCAAGTGGCTCTCAGCATGTCTGGGGCCCTGGGGGGCCAGCCAGAGCTGTTGGCTGGAAAACTGAGTAGCAGTGTCAAGTGCAGGCAAAGCTTTGCCTTGTCTCGAAGTGAGAAACATAATCAGGTCAGAAGAAGCCATGCTCCCTCCTGGAGCCCTCCAGTTTCCAGAGCTCTCCCCAGTGTGGTGCCCACAGCCTTGCTGAGTCAGCTCAGTGCCAGAGCCTCCTCCATGGACGGGTGGGTGGGTGAGGACTGGTGTGTGGGGAATCACCCAGAGACCTTCCAAGGCCTCTCAGCTCTCCCTAACCCCCACCTCTGAGCACCCAAAGTGCTTGTGGGGATAACCAGCTGCATCTCCATCGCCCTTGGCTCTCATAACCCAGACAGTCAGCCAAGCAGGGGCTAGATCCAGAGGATATCGGCAGAAACTCTCCAGAAAAATGACCTATGTCTGCGTTCCCCGTCCTGGAGGTGGGACCTGTGTGCAGCAAGTCCTCCAGCACAAGTCTTCCAGCACCGCCTTGAACCATGAAACTGCAAACTGACGTGAACAGAGTGACTTTTGCCCTGACCCATGGGCATTTCATTTTAGAAACTGGGGCTCACCTGGAGTGAGTCTCACTCTGACAGCTTTCCCCCTGGAATAAAGAGAGATGAGCAGATTACACCAGGCAGGCTGCAGAGGTGTGCAGATGGTGGCAGGGTGCCAGGAAAGGAAAGGGGTTTGGTAGGGAAGGGACCGGGGACAGGTTTCCACCCCAGATGCTCCAGGATGGTTTTTCCATCCCCCAGTGTTCTGGGATGGAGTTGGGGTGATGCCTGAACTCCTCCAACACTTGTCCATCCCTCTGTTGTCTCTGGTAGGGATATACCAAGCCATGTGTGCTTGACAGCAGTGCCGTGGGAGCATGGCTTGTGCTGGAGCCCTCACTAGGGAAGCTTACACCTTGCCAGCAGCACCACAGGGACATCCCTCAGGTTCCAAACCTGAGGAGCCTGAAGGGTGCTCCTGCTGCAAGTGTGGGACAGTTGGGGCTGCTGCCCTTCCACTTTGCTTTCTGTCTCAGGGTGACGTTCTGGGGGCTCCTCCACTCCTCCACCTGCCCACCCAGGGTTGGGAAACAGGAGCAAACCTTCGGTGGTTCTCCCCCCTCCTCCAAAGTGGAACTGTACAATTAGAAGAAGAACAAGTATGCCTGTCTAGCTGGAAAAACTAACGCCCTCCCCAAGCTGGAATATTTTACCGGCTCTGCTCTCCCAGAAGGATTAAACCCCAGCCACCCCCTCCTGTATTAATTGGTTCCTTCTCTTCACACCGCAGAGAAGCTTGGCTCCATAACAGGAATGGCTGTTCGTGTTCTCCCCTCTGGAGCTATTGAGCTTCCAGGGAGGTTTGAGCAAATTGTATTGTCTGCCTTTATTGATGATTTTGCAGAGGCCGACGAATGCCATAAATCTGCCCTGCTGCTGGGATTAGTGCTGAAATAACATGGGAGGAAGCAGCCCACTCTTCCTGGAAAAACAAAAAAAAGCAGGTCAGAGTTCCCGTTGCAGGATGCCCCATGCTGGCCCCAGCACAGCCCCGCTGGCCACCCAGCTCTGTTTGAGGCACTGCCATCAGGGATGCCTGTGACTACAGCCAGTGGCTTTTCCCAGGGAGGATGTTGGCTGGAGCAAGGAAATATCCCCTCTCCTTGTTCATCCCTCCGGGGCTGCTACTGAGCTGTGGTGCCACAGGAAGCAGGTGCTGGCAGTCAGCAGGGGTGGCACAGAGCAGCAGGTGACATCATTGCCTCTTTTGCCACCCATGCTGCCACCCACTGAGCCAGTGCCAGGGGAGCTGAGGCCAAGGTTCCTTCTAGGTTAGGGAAAAGCAAGATGGCTGCACTACTGTACCAGGAGCCCTGGCCCCACACTGCAGCAAACACAGCTTCCTCATCCAGTAGTCCTGGGCTCTGTCGCTGCTGCTGTCCCAAGCCTAGGCAGGCACCACTGGGGGACACTGGTCCTGACTTCGAGCCATAGTGTGGGCTGAGATTTCATCCCCGGGGCCTGAGCTGGAGTCCCACAGCAGGGTTATGCAAAGCCTTTGGCTGCTGAGGGAGGGAGGCACAAGCATCCCTCCCCCTCTGCCAGATGTGTGGCTTGAAGCTTGACTCCCACTCATGGGCAAGCCCCATGCTGCTGTCAGCCAAGCTCTGCATCACTGCCATGGAGCTGTGGGGTGGGCAGGGGTACCACATTCTGTGCAGGACAGGGTCTCCTACCTCCATTTGCTGACCCACACCTTGTCCCCAGATCAACCTGAACAAGGGGGACGAGTACTGGTGGAATGCCATCCTAGAGGGCGAGGAGCAGATCGACATTGACAAGATCAACAAGGAGCGCTCCATGGCCACAGTGGATGAGGAGGAGCATGCTGTGCTTGACCGCCTCACCTTTGACTATCACCAGAAGCTGCAGGGCAAGCCCCAGAGCCATGAACTGGTAGGTGCTGGCTACCCTGTGCCACAGGCCCAGCCTGGCCCTCCCATCTGCCCTTCAAGGGTCCCATCCCCAGGAAAAGGGGCCCCATGGCTCTGCTCCATTTCAGAGCTCCTCTTCACAGTGTCCCCCCACACTAACATTTGCGGGGTGTGAGGTTCTGCTGATTGATCTTTTGCCGTGCACTGCTGTCTTCCCTTTCCTGGCACCTTGGCAAGTGCCTGTAAGCCCAGACCCCCTGTACCAGGGATGGGCCCCACATCCCTGTGCCTCTCTCCCAAGCTGGCCCTGCTCAGGGCTGGACCCACCTGGGTCTGGGCTCAGCCTGACCCAGGAGCTGCCTGGTGCTGCCCTGCGTGCTGTCTGCCCTTTCCCAGGCGGCAAAGGGGAGCACAGAGGTGATGTGTGCCCTTGGCAAGGACTACTGCCAGCCAGGGAGGAGGGGGACTGCTGCCCACACCTCTTCCTGGGGGTCAGGTGGCCACGCAGCCCCAACACCTGTGGGATGAACAGCAGGGGAGAGCAAGGGGTGTGGGGGACAGCGTGGCGTCACCCTGGGCTGACGGAAGCCTGACGGCCTCTTTGCAGAAGGTGCACGAGATGTTAAAGAAGGGCTGGGACACCGAGGGCTCGCCATTCCGCGGCCAGAAATTCGACCCCTCCATGTTCAACATCTCCCCTGGCGCCGTTCAGTTTTGACAGTGGCAAAAACAACTGTAAAATAAAGCAGGGAGAGGAGACCTCCCCGCCCCAGGATGCTCACCAGGACCCTTTACATCCAGCGCCAGTGCCCAGGACTCACTAATCCACGCTGCCAGCACCCATCCGTACTGTGTGGGGAAGCCTGAGGAAGTGGGCAGATTTACATCCTGTTACCACGGCAACCTGGGCACCAGGACCCCTCCCCTCCCCTCTCCTCCCTTCCCTTCCCCTCTCCTCACCTCCCGCTGCCGCTGCCGACGCTCCCATATTTTTCTGGAATAGAGGGAGCGCGTTGGGTCGTGTTGGGTGACATAATTATTATTTTTGGCAGATGAAGATACTGCTTTTGGGGTTTATGGGGATGCGGAGCCCTCCCTGCCCTGGCACTGGGCAGCTTTGCGCCTCGCAGGTGGAGATGGGTGCTGGATATGGGCAGTGGGGATGGGGAAGCCTGTCCCTGCCTGCCTCTACCCGCACCCTGCCCACCTGGCACCCCCAAATCCCCTCGCCAACCCCACTCCAGGGTATCCCAAGGGGGCTGTGCTGCCACTGTCTTCCACCCAGGCCGGGGGAGGCTTCCTCCTGGCTTCCCCCTCCTTCACCTCCTCACTGGAGGGTTGTCAGGACACCCAGGGCAGGGCAGAGACCACAGCCATCCCCTAGGGTTTGCTTCCCCTTCGTCAGGGAGCAGCAGGAGTGCTCCCCACAGCACTGGCATTTGAGGGAGGGGGAGGGATGCTGCAGGCCCACCCCTCATAGCCAGCAGCTGGGCAGGAGCCTCAGAAACATATGAATTTCTCTGGGATGGTACTTACGGATCTGAGAGTGGGGACTGCCTAGGAGAGTAGGCCCCACCTAGGCCCAGCCTGGCTCTCACAGCTTCCCACCAGCTCCCCACCCTGGGGTGTGTGGGCTGGGGTCCCCGGCCGTCGCCTTGTCTGGTTGTGCACCCCCCGCCCCCAGTTTGCAATAAACACATCTCACCATGGTGCCTGTCAGTGATTCGGTGCCACCCCTGGGGACACGAATGTGCCCGATTCTCCACCATCACCTTGCTTATGGGACAAGGACAGGGACACCCAAGCGGGATGCCTGGGGTGTCTGTCTGCCAGCATGGGCTCCAGACATTGAGGTGGATGCCAACTGGGGTGAATATGGGATTCCTGGGGGAGAGTGGAATTTGGGGGTCCTTCAGGGTGTGGATAAAGGATTCCTCGGGGTGGAGGGAGGGGATTTTGAGATCCCTGGGAGGAGCTAAATATAGGATACCCCGGGGAGGGCTGGATTTATGGGTTACTTGGGTGTGGGGATGTTGGAATGTGGGGTCCCAGGGGTGGGCTGGATTTTGGGGTCCTTGGGGTGTGGGAGGAGATCCCTGGGGAGAGGTGCTGGATTTTTGTGTCCTTGGGGCAGAGGGGTGGATATGGGATCCCCAAAGCTGGCTGGGTTTCACAGGGTGGATGCTTTGGGGATACCACCCCCGGGGTGTCACCCACCACACTCCCCCTGCATCCCTCCACCAGTGCCAGCACCTCCCGGTGCTG